>LNAC01000120.1:3826417-3924492 GCA_002007465.1 Ailurus styani
CCCACCAGCTCCCCCCCACCCCTCACCCCATCTCCGGGCCATGCATTGACTTGAGCTCTGTCTCAAAAAAAAAAAAGTTTTTAAAAGGCAATTCTCTCAGAACTGCCCTTTTAAAAAGTTCTCTTTGGATTCTAAAGAACGATATAAAATTGCTCCTCTGCAAACACATTTCAAGGTTTCTTGACCAAGATCCTATAATTACAAGAAATAAAGCAAGAAAAGTAAAGGCTAAATGATTTACAAAGCAAGAATATCAGTTATGCACTGTCTTGAGCCATAATTCATTTGGTTCCTGAAAAACAATAGTTAGCATGTTCCTGCTTTCAGAGACAACGCAGGCACAGTCAGGGACCCACAAAGACAAGGCAACGTGGTGGTAAACATCTGAGCCTGGAAATGATTAAGTGTACTAGGAGAGAAAAATCAAGGCTCAGAGAAGTTAATTAAAATGCTGAAGGTCACCCAGCACTCCACAGGGTTGGAAATGAGGATGGAATCTGAATCCAAGTCCTTCTGCCTTTACACTGTTTCCCTGCCCTTTTGGAGTAAAGTGCGTATTTTATCTGCCCTCCAGACTGAGTAAAAGCAAAGCCGAAGACTGCCTGGGTGGCTTGGGCCCCTGGTTCTCCCTTGACTGTCCGGGGTCCTATAATCCCTGTAGTAGGAATGTTACATGTATGTGTGAGACAGCCCTGAGACAAAAGAGCTTCCAGATCATCCTCTTTTATTCTGCCTTATTGTATCAGATAATGTCACTGTTCCAACCACATTCCCTTGGGATTTGAATTGTTTCCTGGGGTGGGGGTGGGGTGCACCCACCTCCGTGGGCCTCCAATGGCCAGTGACAGCAGCTACTCCTGGGAAAACCATCAGGCGCCATATCTCCCTGGCCTTGCATGGGGATGACTCTGGGAGGTAAGCCACACTCCAGAGATGCCCAGGAGAGTCAAGCTGAACCTACCACCCCTCTGTGGGTGGCATCTCAGTGCCATGCCCAAACTTACAGGGAAAGTAGCTTAGATTCCAGTTAAAACAACTATGGGATGGATTAGATTCCTTTATAAAGAATAAACACTAAAATGCCACCTATTTTACACTCAGAAAATCGTTCTTTGTTCTATTTTGATCATTTAAACTCATTTTAAAAAAATCATATTGTTCTTATATTTTGCTCCACAGACCTCCATTTGTTGCCAAATAAAAGCTATCAAAATATGACCAAGCTATTCGGTCCAGTTTCCTGGCTGATCAGTCACGTTCCATTCATTCACTCACCCACAGTGGGATGAACTCAAAACAAGCTGCCAGGGCTCATCTTATCTCATCTATCAAATTATCATCTGACCCCAGCAGCTGCCATTGAAAACAATCCAAGACCTACCCTCAGACACCATTTATGCTGTCACTTCAGCCATGGTATTGTTCCTCAATGTTCCCAGTTGTTTCTGCCTCAGGGCCTTTGCACTTGCTGCCCGCTCTGCTTGAAATGAACTTCCCACAAATCTCTACCTGGCTCCCTCCCTCATGACATTCTGGGTTCTGTGAAATGCTGCTTCTTCAAAGATCCTTTCTTGACCTCACCATCTAAAAATCATCTGCCCATCCCCCACTCCACCCATCTTTTATGGTCTTGTTCTTTCTTCACAATATTTATTACCAGTTGAACTGATGTATTTATTAATTACTTATTTACTGTCTTTCTCCCCCAGGAGAATGTAAATGTCCTGCGAGGAGATTTTTTGTCTACCTTGCTCACTGCTATATCCATGATGTCCAAATACCACCTGGTGGACAGGAACCAACATTTTTGGAATAAACAAAGAATTAATGAAAAAAAAAAAACTTTTTTTCTCCCCAGCCTCTTGTTTATAAAATAAAACCTTCCCAGGGTAAGACTACAAAAGGAGAGATCTGGAATCTGGGAGATCTACAGCTTCAATCTCATGAGCAAGTCCCTATTACTTATGCATCAAGGAACTCTCTATGTCAAAAACCTGCAACAGCTCCCTATTGCTTCAATAGAGGACCATTGTCCATAAGAGCTTATAGCATGGGTGAAGTCTTAAGACTATCACAGTAAAATAACCTGATAGTGACCCGTGTTTATATATGTGTATATTTATTTCATATGCATTTTCTAAATGCTTGCTGTTTGCCAGGCATTGTGCTGAAAGAATATAAAGATGTGGTTCAACCCCAATCACCATAATTTTGATAGTAGTGGTGGTAGATGCCCAGGGAGGGCACAGATGGTAAGAGAGAGTGAGAGCCAGAGCCAGAGAGAGAGGCTCGCAAACAAAACTTAAGTGTTAACAAATACCAGGAGATACTTCTATATAGGCAGGCAAAAGAAGTCAACTACCTTTATTTGGATATAGGAGGAAGTCCAAAAGACGTCCTTGAGGGAGCTGTATTTCAGCTGAATCCTAATGATAGGAGCTCACCCAGAAAATGGGAGAGGATGGGGAGTGAGGGCTTTCAGGCAGAGGAACAGTCTGAGCAAAGGCCTGGAAGGATGACACATTTGGGAACTACAGATAACAAAGTTGGCCAGAAGTGTGGACCCTGAGATAGGTCACAGTGAGACATGGTAAGCAGGGTGTTTAGACAAAAGACACAGCACTTGGAGTCAGAGGGACCTGAGTTCAAGTGCGAGCTGTGTCATGAGCGAGTCACTCCTCTCTGAGCTCAAGTTCCGGGGATGTAAACGAGCTAGGGGTGGGGTCGGATCAGCAGCTCTCCACTGGAGACAGAGGTGAGGAGCTGGAACCCGAAGCTCCAAAGAAGCTTACTTTGCTTAAAAACAAAATGCTGAAAACTTCGTCCTTTTGCTTTGATTTGTTTTGAATCATGATATTTGAATTATTTTGAATCTGAAACTCATTAAAAGGATGTGAGCATGTTGTGTTTATCGAGGGGGACCTGGGTTATACAAGAGGCAGAGAAACCCTAGCAGGGCTGATCTTAAAGACCCCTCTGTCTTTAGCCTCCAGTCCTAACATGACCAACAGCTCGGCACACAGGAAAAAGCAGAGTGGTGCCATGACTCAGACACTGAACTTGGAGTCAGACCCAAATTCCATCCCAGACTCTGCCCCTTATTTTCTGGTGAGATAGGCAAGTGAATGAACTTGTTCAAGCATCAACTTCTTCCACAGCGTACTTTCCTCACAGGCTTATTGTGAGGTTTATTTGAAACAATGGAATTCCAAGCAACTGGCACATAGTAGGTGCCCAATAAATGTCCGCTGAGGGTAAAGTCTTTAACTGCAGTCCAGTCTTCAATTTAAACAGAGTCCCCTTGAGTTACCATGCCCTGAATGCTCCCCACAGGCCATCTCATTTACAAGGAGAAACTCAAGATTTAATACTGTCATCAGTCGAGTTCCCTCAATTGTCTAAAGGTGGTTTTGACCCTTTAGAATGCGTCTATGATGAATGATGGGAACTTAGGGTATGTTGCCTGGAATCAAACCAGACTTAATATCTTTCTGAAATTTAAAGCTGTTTTTTATTGCTCTGGAAACCTACCTCCTGCACGCTCTTATTTCTAACCATTATGGGTTTTTTTGTTTTGTTTTACCTACTTTCCACATTTAACTCAGGGCTTCAAATGCAAAAGCCAAGCTTGAAGTGATCATAACATTTAAGCATTAATGTAACATTTAAGCATTAATGTAACAACAGCTTACACTCGCCTCCTAGGAAGATCTACATTCTCTAATAGCTTTAGCCACTTACAGCAAGAGTTATCACAGGGACCCCAGAGAGGGGGGGAGGAGAGGGAGAATTCTGCAGCTCTGACCAAAGGTGTTGGAGTCATAAGCTAGCTAGGAAATGATTAAGTGATAAATACAGTAAATTCACCCTCAGTTCTTCCCAGAACTTCCCCACAGCACAGACAGTAATTCTCAGAGGCAGAAGCAGTTATTATTAAAAGGCCTAAACCTTAAGGGTATGCTGTTTCAGTCTATTTAACTGGAAGATCACTAAGTGCTGATAAAGAGGAACTCAGGTGTGCGAAGCACCTACCGACACCCAAGACTCTATAGCTTAAAACACCTAATGTCCACACTCCATGTAAGTACTTGTAGCTGGAACCCCAAACAGACAGGAAGGGGGAAACAAACAATGTTGAATATTTCCTGTGTACTAGGAGCACATAAAATATAATGAAGTGAGTTCAGAGCTTAAGCATGCCTAATGAAGGCCAGTAGACTCAGAAAAGACCCCCTGACCTTTGTTGAGGAAGTGACTGTTCATTGTTCTTCCTGGATGCATCCCCGTGGTCTAGCATAATGCCTGGTACCTCCAGTAGGAGTCAGGAACCTGGAGGGTGGAGCCTGATTTGGTGGATGCAAACCCTACTCAGCAGCTGTGTGACCTTCAGTAAGTAACTCAACCTCTCTGTGCCTTGGTTTCCTACTTGTGAAATGGAATAACAGCGATACCTCCCTCATACTGTAATTGTAACATTAAATAAGCTAATAAGTGCAAACTGCTTAAGACATTGCTGGCAAACAATAAAAGTTGTACGCATAAATGCTTGTGGACTTGCCAGATACTGGGGAGCTCATCTGTCCTCACCCCCACCCTGTGACGTAAAGTGTAACAAAGCTCCCTTTTCCAGGTGGGGTAACTGAAGAAAGTACACCTGCCAGGTCAGCTAGTTCCTAATTGGCCCAACTTAAATTCCTATCCAGGCCCGCCTAACATTAAGGGGGAAACATAGCATTTAATTGGGTTTTTTAAATATTCTAGGCCTTCACAGATAGGAACGCATTTACTTCTCATAGCAATTACATGACGTAAGGGTTTGCTTACCCCCATTTTACAGACACAGAAACTGAGAGTGAGAGCTTCAGTCATTTTCTCAGGGCTTGATGGTTTGCAAATATCAGGATCGGACAGATTTAAGCCCAGGTCTGACACACTGTGCCAGCACAAGGAGAGGGCCTCTGGTCCCAGGTGCCTGGGGCAAGCGTTGTTAAATGCCTTCCTAGCTCCTGCTGGGACTAGGAGTCGGAGCGGCAGCTCCTGCGCAGGGATGGTCCTAATGGGCCTGTAGTAGGGCACTGTCCGGGCGCTGGGGTCCTGAGCACGTCCCCACCTAGGGGATGGTGGACAGGAGCTAAGGCACAAAGCATCCAGTGCGCTCCCACTGCTGGGACCAGGAGGTGGCCCCGCCTGCACCGGCGCCTGGGCTGTCCACCCGCTGCCCTCCCAGCCCGTCGTCTGCGTGTCCCTTGCGCTTTTAGCCCCAGCCATTCTGGTAGCCTGCGATTACTCAGAATTAGCCCCCACTTGGCTGGCTGAGTGACAAAGATCAGCAGTAGTTGTTGGAGGAAACCTATTTGCAAACAGGACTCTCTCCGCCAGCAGAAAGCACCCTGGTGCCGCGAGTCCGGAAATCGCTGTTCTCCCCTCCCCCACCCCCGTCCCCGCTCTGCTTCTTGCTCTCGGTGCGACTAGGTTCGGGCCTCAGTTTGCCCACCTGTGTAAAAGGTGTCAGCAGTGCTTCTGCCCAATAGATGGAAAGGTAACCGGTGTGGAAACAGCCTGAATTTCTTTGAAGCCCCTCTTTTCAGCGAAAATGATTTGTATCAGAGTTTTAGATTCTTATTCACCATTACTTGTTTTACTACGAATCTATACTTTCTAATTTGAAAGGGAGTAAAATTGTCACCCAGGAAAAATAATCTTTGGTTTATGCTGTGGTTCCCGGCCCCCCGTTTGAGATACCCAAGGAAGCTCTGGAAGGGCCTTTCAGCTCCCGCTGTTAATCTGATTCGTTGTGGTTATTTTTTATTCTTTACCGCTAAGACCTTCATGAGCTCACTGATGACAGGTGGGGTGGGGGAAAGACTGCGTTTTGCAACCAGATACGTTCGGTTAGAATTTCTTGTTCTGTCGTTTTTTTGCCTGTGGACCCTCATCAAGCCAATTAAACCTGCTGAACCTCATTCTCGCGTCTTTAAAATGGGGAGAATACTCCTGGCAGGGCTGCCGGGTGGTGAAGGGACGGGGATGCTAACGGGTCCCGGCCCTGAAGGTCTAAGCCCGGGCTTCTGCGCTCGGCTCCTCCTCGCTGCCCCCAGCGCCCCGCCCAGCGCCAGTGCTGGGCCGGCCGGTTCCCGGGCTCCCGGGCTCCCGGGCTCCCCGGCCCGCGCCTCGAGGATGGCACCGGTGCCGCCTCCTCCGCCCGCCCGCTCTGCCCGCGGGACCGGCGGCGACTTGCAGGCGGAAGACCGTGGCTTTATTTGCACGGAAAGCAGCCGGTGGAGGCTGGCCATGTATGGACGAAACACTGGAAGGCCGGCACCCCCGCGGGGGAGGCCTTCTCCTGATAGGAATCTGAATAAATCAACACGGGGAGGAAAGAATGCGTTGAAATGGATCACAGAAACAGGACCCAAACGCGCCCTGCGGAATCAGCCCACACGCCCCGTCCCATTTGATAGTTTGGCCGACAGTGGCTCAAATGATTCGCGAGTTATTGCCAGGCCAGGCCTCCTGCCTCCCAGACCCCAGTGTCCTCGGGTCTCCTGTGTGGCGCAACTTCAGGTCCGGCAGGGAGTGAGATCGAGACCCTAAGACAAGGACGGGAAGCCCCACCCCCACCCCTACCCCGCTCTACGAGCACCAACGACGTGCTGGGCACTGTTCCGATATTATTTCATTGACCTCTCGCACCACACTTTGAGGAAGGTATTCCCATTTTTCGTCTGGGGGAACTGGCGCAGAAAAGCGGTCACTTGCCTACGAACACAAAAGCCTGTAGGTGGAACCGCTGGGATTCAAACACAACTCTGTCCCAGGCTCTTCCCACCCAAACGTGCTGCGGGGGAGGCCCCAGAGTAAAGCACAAAATGTGCGGTTGCGACGTCAGGAGAGCCGCGCGATCCCCCGGCTGTTTCGGGGAGCCGCCCCTTCCCTCGTTTTCTTTCCCAGGCAAACTGGGTGTCCAAAGCTTCCTCCAGCTGTACCTGTCAGCTGATTCGCTGCTGCCCCACCCGCTCGCCTGATTTAGCTGCCGGAAGTTGCACTCCCCGTGACCGCTGACCTAGAGCCCCTAGTCCTTTCATTGCCAAAGCTAATGTCGTCCCTGGAAGACACACAGGTGCGCCCAGGGCGCGCGTTTCTCCGGTCTCCGCCCGAGTCACCGGGCTGCATCCGGTCCGGGAGCAACTGAAACTGGTCCAGCCGCCCCTTTCCCGACAGGGCCCCGCCCACGCCCACCCTGCGGAGGCTCAGAACAGCTTTCTTCACTTTCCCTGGCCCAGCTCTCCTGCCGGGGGCGAGGGATGGAAGCTGGTTGCTCAATGTGCCTGAGGATTGTTCCGGTTCTCATGCGATTCCTCGACCCACCGTCAGCGGGGGAGGAGGGGCGGGCTTGTGCAGGGCCCTCCAGAGTCAAGTCCCATGGAGGATGCCATAGGCTTCCCTAGCCTTCTGGGTCCATCCAACCAACAACCAACAGGACTTGTGGGAGGCTGGTGGGAGGCTTGGCCCAAGGCTGGCTCACCCACCTCTTGGTGGACCTCCATCGGCAAATGCCCAAGGACCTCCGAGAACTTCCCCTGAAATCTCAGTTCCTTTGCTTTAGACCTCTTGGCCAAGAGGGAGGCTTGAGCAGAAAAGCCAGTCAAGTGACAGAAGGAATTGACTCATAAATATTTATCGAATACTAGGCACTGTACTAGGCCCTGGGGATACCACCATCACCCAGACACAGTTCCTGCCTTCACCCTGTCCCAGACTAGTGAGGCATCAGGGAAGTAACAGGTCACTTTAATTTGGGGTAGGGAACCATTTCCCAGAGTGCATCTGGGAGAAAACCCTAAAATTGGCTGGGAGGAAGGGGTGGGAGGCATTAGAAAAGACTTCCTCAGATTGCAAACACTGCCCTTTTCCTTCCTTCTTCCACCTTTTTGCATGCATTTCTGGATTACCTGAATCATGCTAAGGGCTCAGGGAGCAGTTGGTAGTTTTCAGGACAGCAGGTCGTGGGTGTCATGGTGTAGGGGTTAAAACTCCAGGGCTCCGGCTACAACCACATACTTTGCCCTGGGTGATTTGCATAATTTCTCTGAACTTCGGTTTCTTTCTCTGTAAAATAGGGCTAGTGGTAATACTAGCTTCATAAGAACAAGGCCTGGCCTAAGGTAGGCATCAGTGAATGTAATCTATTGTATTATCTTGTTGTGGTTCACATGCTTCTTCTGATCCTCCTGATGACACCCTACAGCACAGGTAACTTCATACCCATTTTACAGATGAGGAAGCTAACTCGAACAAATCAGCAGGATTGCCCATGTCTGATAAGTTTTCAAGACCAGGACCCTGGGGACAAATGGCCTCCTGGAATTCGGGGAGATATTTTGACCTCCACCTGCCGTCCCCGAAACCCCAGATGACTGGTTGAGACTGAACTGTCTGGGGAACTTCCTTTGACCTAAATCCTGTTCCTATCCCGGAACCGCAGCCAGAAATACAGAGAGCCCTGCCCTCAGCACTTCCACCCCAACAGGCACTCCATGCCAGGGGTCTTCTCTCTCTTTCAAGGACTACTTTAAAAAGGGGAATGATAGATGCTAATTGAACACCTACTATGTGCCACACACCATACCAGTCATGCTCCTGCAGGTTATTTCACTTTCTGTGGGCAGGGAAAGGAGGAGGAAGGTGATCAGGAAGAGGAGAAGGTAAGAATCAGCTTACCCCCACTGCTCTCTATAATATAACTTGACATATGCACATATAACCCTGAGTATTCCTTCTAAAAATGCAAATGCGGTGATGTTATTCCAACTCCCCTGCTTCAGATCTCTCAGTGGTCGCCCACTGCCTTTACACAAAGTCCATGCTGTGGAAAGGCATACTCAGCCAGCCACGTTATCACATCTGCCATGCCCATTTATCTTCTAGTCTCCAAACATTCAATTCCTTCTTCCTGGAATGTTCTTCCTAGTTCCTCACTTCCTCTCCTACTTTTTCTTGGTTAAAAAAGATTCATCCTTCTGCTCTCAGCTTTAGATGGCACCTCCTCCAAGAAGCCTTCTTGTCCATCCAGACAGGGCTAGGCCTCTCTGTACTCTATTATAAGTGCTTGATTAATGGTCCATCCTACTGGATGGTGAGCTACTTAGGGACAGGGACTATGCTTTTGTTCCTCTGTCCTCAGCACCAAGCATGGTGTGGCTCATTAAATGCACTCAATAAATGTTGAATGGATGGATGAGAAAAGGTTGAGCATAAAAATTATTCCCATCTAACGGAAAAGAAAGCCAAGTCTCAAAGAGGGCAAAAACGCCTATCTAAGGTCAGATAGCTGGTTAGTGGGTGAGTTAAACTAGAGCTAAATCCCTGTAAATCCACTCAGTCTTGAGTCACCATTTCACTTATATTAATGATAATACAGGGACACTAGGGTGGTTCAGTCAGTTAAGTGTCTGACTCTTAGTTTCAGCTTAGGTCATGATCTCACGGTCTTGAGTTGGAGCCCCGTGTTGGGCTCTAGGCTCATCATGGAGTTTGCTGGAGATTCTCTTTCCCTTTCTGTCTCCCTCTTCCCTCCCCTCTGCTCATGTGTGCCCTCTCAAGAGTTCTCTCCCCACCCCATATAAATAAA
This sequence comes from Ailurus styani, assembly GCA_002007465.1. Classification (NCBI taxonomy): domain Eukaryota; kingdom Metazoa; phylum Chordata; class Mammalia; order Carnivora; family Ailuridae; genus Ailurus; species Ailurus styani. Next base: position 3,836,049 of record LNAC01000120.1, read on the forward strand.
TAAATCTTTAAAAAAATGATAATACAAACTGCTTCTAAGATTTCTCATCAAAGTTGTTCCTACCACTGGTTTTCAATATTGCAAAAAATCAGGACCCAGGTCCTATTAATATGTGATGTAATAATTATAAACACTAATCATCAAATCTATAGGTAGTCCCAAGTGCCTGAGACATATCATACCTCATAACATCTTCGAGAAGCCAACATTGTGATGTCTATTTAACAGATTAGAAAGCTGGTTCAGAGAGGTTAAGTGATTTGCCCAAGGCTCCACAGCCTTCAAACCCAAGTCGGTCTCCAACTCCAAAGTCCAAGTTCTTTCCATCTCCCCAGGCAGCCTCCTGACCCTGACACTGGGGCCAACTCTCAAGTGGCCCTTGTGCTCCTACTGAGCCCCTTTTCTCTCTTGATGGGATACAGATGAGACTCCATAACTATTCATGATCCTCTGGGCTTGGCCCAAGTGTTATACTAAGGCTGGCATTTTTCCCTGGTCACCCTTCTCTTCTCCATTTGTGTTCCGGCATCTGCCCTTGTTCTACCTCTGGGGAAAAGACAAGGCATGGGAAGCAGTCATTGTTCCTTGTTCCAGTAAATGGCCCCCTTGAAAACCAGGCAGGTAGGGGCAGATCCTCTCATCCTCAGATGTCTCAATAAACAAACTCTTTTGCAATTACACACGCCCTTGGCCAGAGCTCCCACAACATTTCCTGACTCCTAGGAAATGTTCCCCAACTCTAGGGTCACCCCCAAGAGCTTCTTTAAGGTGTCTGCTTTGATGTATTTGCCCAGTGAATATTTGAGCATCTACTACAGGCCTGACGTAGCTCTTTTAGTGAACAGTGCTCCCTGTGGAACACTGGCACTTCTTCAACTCTGAGGTGAGGGTACAAGACTGAAGGTCTGTACTAGACTAGAAGGTCCATGAGGCAGGTGCTCCTCCATCACCTGACACACGGTAAGCCCTTCGGAAGTATTTGTTGAATGGCGGAGTAGCTAAATACTAAAAAATCCATTCATCTCTTAAAATTTGCTTCTAGTGCTGCACTTAGGAATAGGATCAGAGCATGTTGGGTCAAAAGAGACCCTAAAGGAAAAAATTACCTCCTTTAATCCCCTCATTTTACAGGAAGGGAGACCCAGAAAAAGGAGATACAGAGTTCTGGGAAGAATCTGAAGTACAACTCAAGCTTCCTGACTTTTGCCTCAGTCCCATAACCATAGTCCCATTTAACTGTCGCAGCCACCATCTGGGGACGGGAGTAAGGAAGAAAGAGCAGTACCACTGCCAAATACCACAAGGGAACAGTGGGGCTCAGAGGTGAAGTGGAGGATACCCAAGATCACATAGCCAGAGTCTAGGGCTTTCTCCACCACGCCAAGAGCTCATTCTCCCCCAGTCTCTCTGCCTGTGGCCCTCTGCTTTTATGAGCCTTAAAAGACTCTTGAAAAGAACAGGCCCTAAAGTTGCAAACACCTTCATCTTTAGTGTGCCTTCCACTTCTGGAAGGTTTGGTCAATCTGTCTGCCCAGTGCAAAAACTAAGACCATTCAGGTATGCAAAATTGTCATCTCTTAAAAGGGCTGGTGGCCCAAATGCATGTCTCAGAGGCCAAATGATCTCAAACGGCGCTGAGGACTTCTCCTTGCTACGGTGACATTGTGTAAGTGGGGCCTCAGGGTCTTTGGGACTATTAGAGCCCATCTCCAATCTCAGAGGTCCTTCTGGACTCGAAGCACAGCAGGCCTTCCTGATGATAGGCTCATCCACACCCCTGGCCCAGCCTTCACTGTCATGGCTGGTGGCACCCCAGCAGCGAAGAACTATCGTTGTAACAGAGAAAGGTCTCCAAAGGAGGCCAGGTGCTTTAGGAAAAACCCCAAGAAAAAAAGCCAAATGAGTGAGAACAGCCATGTGCTACCCTCCTAACATCACACTCGAGTGACCTGAAGCGAAGATTTTCATCTCTGGATAAAACAAAACACTGCAGTTACTCAGGAATGAAAAGATAAAGCATTTCTTTTTCTAAAAGAGTGGGGCAGAGTCCATTCACCAGCATCCTGGGTCCTGAATTAGAGGGAATTTACAACGTTAATGAAAAATAAAATATCTTACCAATGACTTGAATGGCCTGCTATTTGGCCAGCACTGGGCAGGAGCCCCAGCTCTGCTCCACACCAACTGAAGGATCTCGAACAAATGGCCCCACCTTCCAACATGTATCTCGGAGGCTGAGCAGTGATGCTCATGGTGCCCCCTCCGCAGGGGTTGCAGGGATTAAGTGAGGTCATTGTCTTAAAGCACCCAGCACCATGACTGGCATAGAGTGGGTGCTAAACAAATATTAGTTCCTTTTTCTTTTCTTTCTTTTTTTTTTTTTTAAAGAATAAGGAATGAATTGTGCTTTGGAAATAGAATAGTCATGGAAAAACCCAACGGCCCCCAGTGAAGTAAAGTTCCATCAGGGCTAAACAGAGCCATTTCCCAACCGTTTGTTCAAGGACCAGCCCTCACCCGTGTAACTGGCTTCCCACACAGAGGGCTTGTATGCTTCCTTTCCTGTTCTCTTTGCATGGGGCCTTGCCAGCAAAACTGCACTTAGCCACTCAAACTGCAATCATCGCAACTCACCCAGCAGGCAAGCAACATGCTGGCTGACATGTGCATACACATACGAAAAATGCACGCAATGTGAGGCTCCTGTCCACAGACCCTCAGCTAGACAGCAGAGCTGCGTGAGAGGGCAGGAACTTCACAGCCAGATGAACGTGGGCCCAGAGCTGTTTCCTTCCTTTTGACAGTGAGTGGTGTGACCTGGGGCAAGTCACTGGAAGTGTCAGTCCAAAAAGATGGTAATTACAATACAGAGCTTTGGGTCTTGTGAGGATCATAGAAGACAATATCTGTAAAAGAATGGTCTAGAACACCTAAAGAGAGTTATTGCAGAAATGCCAAGAATCTGAAACGGGAGGAGAGAGGGGAGTCCAGTGCTGAGCTCACCTTCTCTATAGTGTTTCACCCAATAAAGTGGCCTCCTCTGTTTCTCAACTCCTTTGGGGCTTTTGCCTCTTGGCGGCAAGACTTGGACCCTAGCTGGCTTTGCTCTGTTATGGACCTCTTTTTGTTTTGCCTCAGTAAATAAGCCAGCCAACCATCTGAGTGGGAAGGCCACGTTTCCCTCCTACGTCTCCCTCCACCCACCACTGGCAATCCCTAATGCCCAGTGCAGAGCTGGGGATGGCAGATCCTCCGAGATGGCTGGGAAAGGAGAATCAAATTCATCTTCAGCCTCAAATCTCTTCCCCGACTCTCTCCCTCTTCCTCTGCCTCACTGGGGCCTGGTTGGGTGGGAGGGTCGGCAGGGACAAAGAAGGGCATAGGAGTGACACTCAGTATGGATCTGGATCCGGATCCTGGGTAGATTATTTTGGAATGGGAAGCAAACAAAAAAAGCACTGCAAAAACAGAAATTCTCTCTCTCCTCTCCTCTCCTCTCCTGTCCTCTCCTCCTCTATTACCGGAAAAACTGTCAGATGGAAAAGGAAGAAGGTCAAGTGAAGCAGTCCAGACCTGAGACAGGTTAGCATTTGAGAATCCTATTGGCAACTATTTTGCATAGTGCTTTCCCCAGCATTGTCTCATTTCAACCTTCACAATGTCTTTGTGAGGCAGATCCTGTTAGCCCATTCTATGGATGGTAAAAGTGAGAATAAAAGAAGCAAAGTCATTTGCCTGAGATCACACAGCAAGGAAATACCAGATATGGGGCTCAAACCTGAGTCTGCCTTCTCTAGATCCCAGGTTCTTCCTGTAACCGGGGTCATTTATCCATAGCACAAAAAAGGAATTCTGAGTCTTGGGCCCATCTCAGACTCTCCTCTATCCAGCTCCCGCCGCTGACAATCCATACATCCAAGCAACCTCCGTGGGGTGCACATGCAGCAACTCACTGATTCACCAAACCTCACTTGGGATTCACACACTTTTCTGTGTATGTGATCCGTTGTTTTTAAAAAGACATGATATAACAAATATAATTTTAAAATCCATTGGAACATCACTTTTCACTGAAGGCTTTTTCTAATTTTTATTTGTAAAAGCCCCCTATTCTGTTGGACCCTTTGCCTGCCTCTCCAGCCCGCTACCCCCCACTTTGTGCAGGATCCAAAGGGGAGGCTCTCCTTCCTCTGTTCCTTTCTTCCTAGCACTCTTCCCTCCATGGGCAGCTTGGCTGCTACTGCCTCATCCCTCTGGCCTCAGGTGAGGCGGTCCTGCCTCCAGGAGTCTTCTCTGACCAGCACTCCTCCAGAGTTGGGCCCCAGACCTGCTCAGCCTCCCAGCACCAGGGCCCACGTCCTGCACAGCACTGCCATTCTGAGCTGGAAACGCCTGTTCTCTGTCCGCTACTACAAGTCTGTGAATTCTTTGAAGGCAGGGCCTGTACTCCGTAATTCCCAGCAGCAAGCTCAGCAGAGGCCCGGCAAGTGTTTCTGGATCAAAGAACAAATGAATCAACTCCCTGCCCACCTTCTGGTAGGGTTTGTTTCCCTCTTGACTTGAAACTCTGCTTTTTCAGCTATATGCTCTGTCCCTTTGCCTAATCTGAAATTCTGGGGCAGGGCCAGGGGTGGGAAGGTGTTGTTGTAGTGGGTTGGGTTGAATTACGTCCTCCAAAAAGATATATCTACCCTTGGTACTTGGAAATGTGACCCTATTTGGAAATAGGGTCTTTGCAGACATAATGAAGGATCTCAGGATGAGATCATTTTGGATTTAGGGTGGGCCCTAAGTCAGTCACATGAAGGGGGAGGCAGGGGTCAGAGTGATGCTGCCAGAAGCTGGGGGTGGCAAAGAATGGCTTCTCCCTTCAAGCCTTCCACAGGAGCACAGGGCTCTGGGCCTCCAGACCTGTGTGAACATAAATTTCTGTTGTCTGAAGCCACCATGCTTGTGGCATTTGTTACAGTGGCCCTAGGAAACCAGTATTAGCAGCAACCATGCCTCACGTGGCTGCAATGTCCCAGCCACCCAGCTGCCCCAGGATCTTCGGAAACCTCTCCATGCCAACAGTAGGGCCTCCACGAAAGCCTTATGAGGTTCTGAATCCCAAAGGCCTTGTCTGTATTTTCAGCTGGGTTGCATGTTTTAAAGGTTGACTGAAGCCAATGCAAGGTTATACCAACCCCACGGTCAGGTAAGTTAGCAAGGAAGGCACTAGCATTGACACACGCTCCCTGCGAGCTAGCCACTCTACGCTGGTGTCACATTTGGTCATCTTCCGCTCAAGACATATTCTTGAGTATGTTCTCCAGGCCCATCTTCGAGAAGAGGGAATTGAGGCTCGGGGGGTGGGGCAACCCACTTGATGTCTCACAGTGTTCCTACTGTGGGTGCTGGGTCTGGAGCCCTGGGCTCCCGGGGCTGTCCTTCACTTCGCTAAGCTGCCATACTTCTGACAGGAAGAGGATCAGGACAGGGAGAAGGAAGAGTGGGGGGAGACCAGTGGAGGAAAGGGGTTCAGCTCGCAGACTTTGTGTTTTTACTTTCACAGGCTGGGAACAATTAGGTATCATGTTTCTAACTTTCCATGTGTTGTGGTGGTGCCAAGTGCAAACCTTGAGTGATCCTTATCTATGATCGGTATGCATCTGTATGAGCAAAATTAATCACACTGTAAAGCTGCCATGGGAATTCCAGACAGCCCTGCAACAGCAGGAAGCACAAGTGTGAGAGCGGGCACGTCACTGCCACACACGCAACACCACTGGTCCCGGGGGCGCATGCGTGAAGGGAGTGGGCCCCTAACCCTCCACCTCGCTGCTCATTGCCTTGGTCTGGGTAACATACATGCTGGTTAGCAAGCCATCCAGGCCTGGAGTCACCTGCAGCATTGATGTGGGCTCTTCCTGGGCATTTTATTTATTTATTTATTTGTTTGTTTGTTTGTTTGTTTGTTTGTTTTTAAAGATTTTATTTATTTATTTCACAGAGGGAGAGAGATCACAAGAAGGCAGAGAGGCAGGCAGAGAGGGGGTGGGGGGAAGCAGGCTCCCCGCTGAGCAGGGAGCCCGATGTGGGCCTCGATCCCAGGACCCTGAGATCATGACCTGAGCCGAAAGCAGAGGCTTTAACCCACTGAACCACTCAGGCGTCCCTTCCCGGGCATTTTAGAGAGAGACCATACACTTCCATGCATGCAGCAACTATTTATGGAGCGCCAACTCTATGTCGGGCTCTGGGGACACAGCAGAAAGCAATCATATGGTAATAACATTGTACGGTGACAGACAGCAACTGCACGTATCCTGGAGTACATTTCATAACATGTGTAACTGTGGATTCGCTAGGTTCTATACCTGACACTAATATAACGTATGTCAACTGTCATTCAAAAAAAAATAGGAAAAGGGGGGGAATCAAAACAAAACCTATTCCTATAAAGCTTTAACATTCTACTGGGGGTGGGAGGAGAGAGACAATAAAAAGTAAATACATAAATATATACTCTTTCACTGAGAAGTGAGAAGAAAAATCAAATGGGGGACTGGGTGAGACCAGGGGTTCCACGTTATGAAGGTCATTAAGGAGGGCCTTCCTGACAAGGTGACAGGTGGGCAGAGGCCTGAGGAGGGGAGGGTGAAGTCTGTGGATACTTGGAGGGGGAGGGAACTACAAGTATAAAAGATCCAAATGTAGAACGTGCTTGAAAAGTTCCAGTGACAGTCTGAGGCTGGAGCAGAGGGAGCTGAGATAGGGCAGGAGGAAGCGAGTCCAAGGATTTGCTAGGACACAGTCCACACAGGGTCTTCAGGCCACAGTGAGGACACTGGACTGCTCTGGGTATGATGAGAAGCCACGGGGTGTGTGTGTGGCAGGGGGTGGGGGGAAGGCCTGGGGCGGGTTCTGGAAGGATAAACAACAGAGGCCCTGCTGGAAGCAAGGAGGCCAGGGAGAAGGCTGCTGTCAGAGTCCAGGGGATGGAGAGTCCTGGATGGAGGCCTTGAGTCACAGTGGACTGGAGTGGATAGAAAAAGACAAAGAAAAGGAAGGGAAGGGAAGGTGAGGGGAAGAAAGAAAAAGATAGGAAGGAGAAAATACAAATGAAGTGTGAGAGAAAAGACAGTTTTACATACCAAACAAGAACTCAGTCATCAATGACTGAATGTCAAATTCTGGGACCGGCAAAAGGGAAATGCATACCTCTTAGGTGCTAGCATCTGTACTTGATCTTCATATGTCCCACTTCATCATATAACAATCGTTTGAGGTAGGGTTCATGAGCCTCTATCCACGTGAGGAATCCGAGGCCCAGAGAAGTTCAGTAATTTCTCCAATGTCACACAGCCAATATGGCAGTACTAGAATCAGAGATTGTCTAAGTCCAAAGCCTGTTCTTTCCAAACCTCATTCTGGCTGGGTGCAGAGACGACTAACAACACAGTCCTTGCCCTCAAAAACATCCCTGACTTGCAACAGCCCCATGAGGTCAGAACTGTTATTGTCTCTATTTTTAGAAATGAGAAAATGGATGCCCAGAGAGGTTAAGTGACTTGCCCAAGTCACAACAGCTGATAGGTGGCACAGCGAAGATTCAACACTGGTCTACCTCCTCATACCTTAACCACAACTCTGTGTTATTACATAATGCCATTGTATTGAACTTTAGTAAAATATATTTTTAAACTTCATTTACAGATAGGTGGTAGGTAAGAAAAGCACAAAGTAAAAAAAATAAAAATAAAAAAAAAAGAAAAGCACAAAGTAATCTAAGCAGACCAGTACTCCAAGACTTCTTGAAGAACGCACATAGGTGTGCATGCGCACACACGTGCACACATTTATTGACATGTATATATACTTATATGGATATGGACACACCCATAAAGTGTATGCATACACAACATTCCAAAGTCAATTACTTCCTAAATTAACCTCTGTTATCTGGGTCTCTGGGGAAGTTAAGTCATTTGCTCAGTTATGATGAACTGCCAAAGCCATCTTACCCATTCCCAGGAAGTACACAGGTGCAGTCTTCAGATTACCTCTTAAAAAGTCAACCGGAACACTCTGTTACCATTTCCTTGAGAAGCTCAGGGAAGGTTGAAATGTCAAATATTCATCCCTCGGCAATAGAGGACTCCTGAAAACACCGTTTCCCAGCACCTTGCTGCTTCTCCAGAAATGCAAATTCAACTACCCTGATAATTCAGTTCAGAGCATCAGAAGGAAAAAGACTCCTGTCAAGGGGTGCTATGGTATAGGAAAATGAGTGGAAACTCACTTTGTCCTCTGACAGTCCTGAGTTCTAAGCTGGTTTCCAGCCCTTCCCGGCTATGCGATCCCAAAGAGGTAAGTGGGTTCCCCTATAAACAAAACAGGGATAATATAATACCTACTTCTGAGCTATCACGAGGATTATAAAGATCCCTTAAATCAAGTGTCAAGCATACAGCTGATGTTGATGGAGGGCACAGTTAGGAGCCTTGACCTTTCCCCTACAAGGTAGAGAGTCCCTAACTTCCAACCAATAGAACCTATAATTACTATCTCTGGCCACCATGGGAAAGAGTTTAAAAGAGGGGGGGAAAAAAAACAGTCAGATGTTTTCACGCAGAAAGGCAGGCCCAGGCATCATTACCATGTTGCTAGGTAGTGTTAAGCCACCCACCTAGCCCCAGAGTGGGCAGCAATTAATGTAATTAGTGCAGTGATGAGTGTCCTCTGCAATGATAAACAGCTCGGTCCTGCAGAACTTGACAGACCTGCTGGTCCCATGGGGCTTCTGACCTTGAATGTCCACTTAGGGAGTGGTATAGTACAGTTTAGTGGAAAGAGACAGGCTTGGAGTCAGGCGGAACCAGAAGTAATCCTGTCTTTGTTAATTCCTAGATATGTGTCTGAAGGCAAGCTGTGTCCCCTCTCTGAGTCTTTGTCTCCTCATCTATAATATAAGGCTAATAATATTTTCACAGGCTTGTTATAGTTACATCTACCATCATCATCATCACTGTGGAAAACCCCCAAACTGGGCTGGTATTGAACTGGCAAAATGATGGACATAAACATTGCTGGTACCTAGTGCTGGAGCAGCCCCAGTCTTCTTCTCTGGCTAAAGTCAGAGCAGCCAGCATTAATCTGACTGGCTTTAGGGAAACTACTGGAGATCAGAATGCAAAGCATATTGATACTGAAAATAAAAAGGGAGAGAAGGTACCTCTTGATTTGATCACTTAAGATAATGTTATAAATAATTACCACCAGTGTTATCAGCAATACCACCACTTACGTAAAACAAGAGCACCATGGCAATCTGGCAGTTGGTAATAAAAGCGTAAAAGCTGCTTATATCTTTGTATCTAGCAATTCCATCTTCAGAATTAATACCCTTACAAAAGAAGTCAAAAAATCCAAAGGTTGTTACATGTAGGTAAGTGTATGGTAAGGTTCTTGATAATCTTTAAGAATTTGCCATTGTGTCCAACAGTTACTAAGTGCCTGCTGCTACCAGAGATAAAGACTTTGAGTGTGGGGACACACACACACACACACACACACACACGCACTTAGGATTCACTGAAGTGAAGGTTCTGAGAAGGTCTGTAAAATAGAGTAAATCAAGAGGGAGAGATCTACAGGGGAACTACTAAGCAAAACTGAAGCATAATCACTGAGACTGACAGGGGGGAGAGACATGTGGATTCTTGGAAACATGCATACGAATTGGTGTTAAATGAAAGGGCCAAAGAAAAAAGAAATGATCACAGGACTCAGAGAATGTCAAAATCTGGAAGGGCCTCAAAGAACACCAAGTTCAACAGTTCTCAACCCGTTCCATGACATCTTGAACAGGTGAGACTCACATGGCCTTAACAGTATAGGCAGAGAAAATAATTTATGGGGTAATAATAATAAACATTTCCAGCTGCTAGCTGTCACGCCACTGTTTTCTCTCCCACTAGAGAAAGCTTTTCAGTATCCCCGGGTGTAAGCTGACGCTATTAAAGGGATAACCTTGAATCCACTCTAACTTGGTCCATTGGTTCCGATGCTCTCAGGAGAGCCCAGGGTCCTCCCCTGACTAGGAAAAGGGGTTCGGTTCTAATGCAACTATTCTGCTAATATAGTATAATAAAATGGAGGTTGGGAGTCAACACTGCAGTGGAGAACCAGTGATCTGGCCCAGGCCTTCGTGTTACTGGTGGAGAAGCCTAGACCCCAGGTGACCCATCTAACCTGTCATGCTAGCACATACTTCTTGCTCAATCGGTATTTGCTGAATGAGGATTCATGAATGAATAGGCAAATGAGATGACATGACCAAGGTTACCCAAACTATAGTGGCTAGTATGTGGCTAGTAACACATACTGTTTGAAATTTAGGGATTGGGAGTGGATTTGCTTGTTTATTATATGGGACGCTTCACAAATTTGCATGTCATCCTTGTTCAGGGTCCAAGCTGATCTTCTCTGTATTGTTCCAATTTTAGTATATGTGCTGCCAAAGTGAGCACTGGGTGTGAATTTGGAATGTGGAAATGCATGTTCATTGTATTTCCTTTCTTTATTTTGCTCGAGGGTAGTCTGGGAAATAAAACAACTACCCAACAGACATGGCAGTGTAGAGGGAGCCACAGTAAGAGCCTGAAGAGACATGGAGTTCCAGAATCTTCAAGATATGGATGATACCTGGGGCACCTGGGTGGCCTAGTCATTTACGCAACCGACTCTGGTTTTGGCTCAGATCATGATCTCAGGGTCATGGGATGGAGCCCCGTGTTGGGCTCTCTGCTCTGCAGGGAGTCTGACCGAGGTTCTCTTTCCCTCCCTCTCTCTCTGCCCCTCTCCCCCCACTCTCCAGTGTCCAGTCTCCAGGACTTAAAAGCCACAACAGAGCTCCCCCCCCTTACAGTAGACTCTTTAAATGACCCATAACTGACTCTAACTGTTCCCTTCCAAAGAACAGAAGATCTTTTAACAGAACTGACCTAGTGCAGAGCCCATAGAAAAAGTCCTCAATTGCTGATCACTGGTGATGGCTTTTCCTTGCCTTTTCCTTTTCCCAGAATGCCCTTCCCAAACCACTCCCCTCTCCCAGGGTCAGCATTTTTTGTATCCTATGTGTTGTAGCCCCTCTTTAGAAAGGCCCTCTCAAATTATCCCCTTTAACAGATCTTCCATTTTATTTTCTTAAAGCCAGAAGTGTGTAGAGATCTTCTGTGTCAGTCGCTCAACTGTCTCCCGACTCCCCCATCAGGTAATGTTCAATACCCTGCTAGCTACACCACAGGGAAAACACAGGTCCAGATCACAGGCAATTCCCACCTGGCTTTTTTTACTCCTAACACTTGCTGCTTATTGTGATTTCATATTAATTTATTTGTTATCTCTATATAGCCACTATAACACTAGTGATTACAGTTGACATTTACCGGAAACTTACTGGGTTAGGTATTCATTGATTTATTTAATATCCATAACAACCCTCTGAAATAAGTTCTGTTGTGATCCTTATTTTATAGATGAGGAGATAGCTTCAGAGAAAGGAATTTGACCAAATGTATATAGTGCATCAAGGACAGAAGCAGACATCAGAGCCAGATGATCTCGCTCCAGAGGTTAAGGGCTTAACCTCGAGGTGATATAGAAGCATGATGAGGGCACATTCCATGTCTTTTCTTGCCTGCCACTTCATTCCCAGGACTGTATATAATGTGTGATATGGGATAGATCCTCAATCAGTATATGTCAGAAGAATGAAATGAAGGGAGGGTGGGGTGAGGAAGGGAGGGAAGAAAGAGGACTGAGTAGGAAGATATGCCACTAGCCCCTTCATGCTCTCCCATAAGTAAAGCAGGGCTGGGACCCACTGAGAAGTCCCTGCCTCACTTGGGAGGAACAGAGATGCTGGAGACAGAACTGAATGAGACAGAGTCCCTGTTCTGGAAGACTGCCTACATCCTCATCTCAAGGTGGTCCATTGGTTCCGATGCTCTCAGGAGAGCCCAGGGTCCTCCCCTGACTAGGAAAAGGGGTTCGGTTCTAATGCAACTATTCTGCTCCAGGGCCCCTGTGGAGGCCCTCAGAACACATCAGTGACTGTGACAGACCCCTCTCTCCAGGAGACACAGGCTAGTGAGGAAGAGGAACCCTGCAGCCAAGGAAAAGAGGGGGGTGTGGACCGGTCGGACGGAGAAGGGATGGAAGGCGCTGAATGTATTCTGCGTCCAGGAGTCTCTGCTTGTTCAGCTCATGAAGCCCGGGCCTGGGGCAGGCTCTTGGTCAAGAACTGCACCCCTTGCTCTCCACATCAGCCCATGTGGCCGCCCTGCTCTACTACACGATACTGTGACACATGTGACCTGAAGACAAGCTCAGACTGATCACTAGAGGACTGAGAGCCACCTTCTTTCACAATGATATTTCCCCAGAATGTTAGCATTTTGTTCCACAGAGGAACAGCAGCGGAACAAAAACTGTGCTACACAGGGAAATGTGATTGCCTCAGAGGCATACAGGACTGGGGGGACTGGGCATTGTGCCCTTTCACCCTCCATCCTCCCACTGGGCTGTTTGCCTACATTGCCTTTCTTAAAAGAGCTTATTCATGGCATGCCCCATCTTCAAGCACGTGCCATCACTGCCATAACTCGGCAACCCCCTTTCTCCCTCATGCCTTCCACCAAGCAACCTTCGCCAGTTTTAAGGTTGAGTCCTATATTTGGTATAGTGTGTGTGTGTGTTTCATCAAAATTTAATAGGTCTTTCTAGCTCTATTATTTCTATTAGGATACTTAGAGTTTTATCTTAGCATTATGGTTATGATACTGCAGAGGTTTTCAGTGATCTGCCTCAATCTTTGGGGGGGGGCGGTGGATATTTATTTATTTATTTATTTATTTATTTATTTTATTATTTGCCCCAAGGGCCTCAATCTTATTTTTTGCAAAAAGCTCTCTTATTTTTTAATGTACAACTCTGCAGAACACCAAGATTTGCTTAGACTTCCATGTCACATTGTAACAGAAATGCCTGTGGCAGTGCATCAAAGGCTTTTCCACCTGCTACTATGCAGGTGGAAAATACTATGCATTCCTTACCCAAGTTCCGAGAAATAGGGGGAAGTGGCAATTATCACCTTCATTTTCAGACAAGAGAACTGAGGCTCAGAGATGTTTAGTGACTCATCCAAAGGTTGATGAAACAGTATTTGATTCCAAATCTTCAAGTCCATTTACCCAGTTTTTCACTGTACCCACAACATTTAGCACATTTTCTAGTGATATGGTAAGCAGCTGATCAGTAAGTTATTCAGGGAAAAATTAATTCTGCCCACAGATCATTCCTTTACCCAACAATAGGGTCCATGGATGCCATTTTGAGGAAAAAGTGGGGGAAAGAAGGTAACTAAATTTTTTGAACTCCTACTATAAGCCAGGAATGACATTTGATACCTTTTGAACATGAACACACACACTATGAGATAGCTGTTGTCATTCCATTTTACAGACAAGAAACTGATGTTCAACAATTTAAGGAAATTACCCAAGATCATACTACTGGGAAGGGAATGCATTGATAAATGAAACCAAATTTTCCTGATTCCAAAGTCTATACTGTTCTACTCTATCAGTAGAGAATACCTACCTTCTGTAGAATAAGAGAATACTTTCAATGGTACAAGGACAAATCTATTTATTTTAATGACCATGTATTTATTTTTACAGTGGTCTAAATGTTTCTGGCAAGTAATATTTGTTATCAACTTAAAATTGTAAGACATCTTCTCCTATAAAAATATCTTTAGGTTTTAAGAAAGTAAATCCTTTAAAGAAAAATATCAAGAAAATTAATTTTAGATCTATAAGTGGACATAGCAAAATGGGAAAAGCGGTGGGTAAATCACTGAAACTTGAGCAACACAACTCTTAGTCCTTACAAAGCCCTTAATAAAACACTTTCTTTATGCAGTTGATTCCCATGAGCTAGATCAGCAGATATTGTCTAAATTAGCTTGAATAGAAAGGAAATTAAAATAGGCATGATTCCCTGGCCAGTGCCTTCAGGAATTTAACATGGTGATCTTTATTTCAGTGTCTGTGCCAATTGGTATTTTCTTTGCAGGACTCAGGTAGTTGCTCTAAGATGTGCTTGGGTTCTCACAAGACAGAGCAGAGAAAGAAGACAATATATATTTTAAAGAGAGTAATGGAAGTTTCAGGGCCTAGTGAATATTCCTAAATGATCCATACACTTGATGTTTGTGTTGTGCAGAGAAAAAAGTGAAAGGCCCTGGCCCCCCCTCTAGACACCTGGGTTTCAATACCATCTTAGCCACTAATTTAATGTGTCGCTCAGGTAAGTGACAGCTGGGAGGTTCGCTGTCCCCACTGGCTAAATGAAGGAATTTTGATTTCCATAACCACTTTCCAGCAATGTGAGACACACCCAATCAAGAATAACTATAATTGGCAAAAGCAGCTGTCCATGTGAGTTAGAAGGCACCTGCCGACCATATAGGCACCAGAGCCCTTCCTGCTCTAAGAATCTGTGATTTCGTGATTTAAGCTTCTCGCGCTGCAGATGGCCATACAATTAGCAGAGATGCATACAGAAGGCCATTAAAGTCTCTGAATTATGCTTAGAATATCACACCACAGGCCGTATAAGCCAAGCTGGTGTAAACGCCTACCTGCCCTTCTAGGCAATGAGTACCCTGGTTAATTAAATGTCCATGTGACTATCACTAAGCTCATTATAATTATAAATATGGAGATTGTATTTTTAAGAAATGCTTAGTGCAACTTTATAATATATTGAACACCATTTAAACTATGCTGTCTATTCTCTTTTCCTCACTTTACTGTTATTTTTTTTAACAAAGCAATGAGTGTGGATTGTAGTAGATGATTACACAGCTTCACTGATATTGAACTTAGCCATGTGGCTTGCTTCAGCTAATAGAAAGTGGGCAAAACGAGAGTATACTGGTTCCAAGCCTCGGTCTTAAAAAGCTTCCCATGTTTCCATTTGCCCCAACCTCTGCCATGAGAAGAACAGATCCCTGGTAGGTCCTGCCTCTCTAGGATGCGTTCCTGCACGGGGTCCCCCTACTCTAACTCTTCAGGGTACACAGTAACACATGCAATATGGCACTCGAGGCAGCAGCTCCAGGAAAAGCCAGCATCACTACTCCAAAAACCACCAGGGAGTCCTGTGCAATGGGAAGAAGAGACTGCCCACTGGAACCTGAGGAACTGTAAGCCTCAACTAACTTCAACTAACCTGCAGATGCATAAGCAGGAAAAACAGTTACTTAACCTTAGATAGCACTCTGGTTTTGTTGTCTTTTGTTTTATGACAAAAGCTGATTAATCCACCTATTGTGACCAGGAAAAATGTACAGAAATCACACGGTTTTAAAAGTAAGTGTGATTTCTTTATCCCACCCCCAATGAAAGTAGCTGACAATCACCATTTGACAGGTAACTTTCTACTCCTTTCTCTGGATTCTCCAAGGATTAAATGAGCAAATGCATAGAAAAAGGCACTTAGCACAGTGATGGGCCTATGATGTAGCCATTCATTAAATGTTAGCTATTCTTCTTATATTCTCATGCAAGCAAATATCTCAGGTATAGAGGTTTTTTTGATGTATGCAAAAATGAGACCATGCTATACACATTACTCTCAGCTTGCTTTCTTCATGTAACATGGTATCATGGGTTTTTCTTTAGGTCAACTCATCCTTTTTTTTTTTTTAAGATTTTACGTATTTATTTGATAGAGAGCAAGAGTAAGACAGAGAAAGAGCACAGAGGGAGAGGGAGAAGCAGACTCTCTGTTCAGCAGGGACAACCCCGAGTTCAAGACCTGAGCCTGAGGCAGACTCTTAAGCAAATGAGCCACCCAGGCGCCCAGGTCAACTCAACTTTTTTTTTTCTTTATTTGACAGAGAGAGAGAGATCACAAGTAGGCAGAGAGGCAGAGAGAGAGGAGGAAGCAGGCTCCCTGCCGAGCAGAGAGCCCGATGTGGGCCTCGATCCCAGGACCCTGAGATCATGACCTGAGCTGAAAGCAGAGGCTTTAACTGACTGAGCCACCCAGGCGCCCTCAACTCAACTTTTTAAGGGCATTTCTCTCACTGTTTAATTAGCTACATGATATTCCATGGTTTAAATATACCATAATCTATTTTACCTATTTCCATTTTTGTAGATAAAGAAATTGACAGAGAGCTGAGGTGTTCATCAAAATATTTGCTGCTCTTCCCTATCAAGTCATGGGACTCACACTAGCCAATCAGATTTGAGTGGAAGTGACAGGTGAGCAAAAGTTTAAGAGCTATCTGGTGGCATTACCTCTCTCACTCCCCTGGGACACACAGCAGCAATATTTCAGACAGGGGCTGCCACTTCAGCTGAAGTTTCAGAGAAAGAGCTAAGGTCTAAATCATGATGAAAATGGACAATTATGGAGCCATCAGAAAGGATGAATACCCAGCTTTTGCATCAACATGGATGGAACTGGAGGAGATTATGATAAGGGAAATAAGTCAGAGAAAGACAATTATCATACGGTTCCACTTATTTGTAGAACATAAGGAATAGCATGGAGGACATTAGGAGAAGGAAGGGAAAAACTAAGGGGGGGAAATCGGAGGGGGAGACTAACCATGAGAGACTGTGGACTCTGAGAAACAAAATGAGGGTTTTAGAGGAGGGGGGTGGGGGAGGGGTGAGCCTGGTGGTGAGTATTACGGAGGGCACGGATTGCATGGAGCCCTGGGTATTATATGCAAACAGTCAATCTTGGAACAGTACATCAAAAACTAGTAATGTAAGGTATGTTGACTAACATAACATAATAAAAAAAGGAAAGAAAAAAATCATGATGGAAATGTAATATGCGCATGAAATAAACTCATTTGTTCGAAGACTCTAAGATTTGGGAGGTGATTTGTTACCACAACCTAATTTAGAGAATGTTAATATAGTATTTTAAGACTTTCAAGTGTTTGGGTGTTCATTATCAATATTCATCAACCACTGGTCTGGCCCAGCATCAGCATACTTGTCAATCAAGATGTGAGTAGACAGAATAATGGGAAACAATCTCCTCCCTAACTTCATTTTTCAAAATTATCAGTAGCTTTCTCCCCTACTGCCAAATCACTAGGCAAAGAAACTGATGGTATCACAGAAAAAACGAGTCTAACGATGTCGTCCAGTAGGTTGAGGACATCCTCTGTATGTGGGAAGGCTCTTAGATAGGTCAGGATCATGAGAACGTTGACCCATTTTCACCAAGTTGCAAACTACGTACACACAAACACGCAACACGGCGCTCATGTCAGTAGTTCCAAGAAAAGCCATCATCACTACCTAGAAAACTGCAAGGAAGGCAGGTGCAAAGGAGAGAAAGGAGAGTGAACGGGAACTTAGGAAAGCTAATTCCAGCTTCCCTGGGTATCAGCTCTGGACCCCTGTCTGCTCAGAGAACTACTGTGATGATCCAGTGAGGGACAGCAGGTGCAATTACAACTAATGAGAAAGCACGGGTACTTTTTTTTTATATTACACATGTAATACATGTTTATTGTAGGACGTTTTAAAACAAAAAGAGAAACATAAGGAGGAAAATGGAAATTACCCAAATATTACAACTGTTGATATCTTGATGGGTAATCAGCCATATTTCCTCCAGGTAAATATATACACATGGAGTACAAGGCCTTCTGTGTGCATTTATTAAGGGTGTGCAAACATTTATTACAAGTTTCTCCTCTCATGCTCATCCTCTCCATTCTTTCTTTCTAGTTTACACTTCGGTCCCTCCAAACATGTCCCATACTCATGTCCCGTAGTCAGACCGTTGTTCATGCATTCCCTCATCCTACAATGCTCTTTCTCCACTGACTCTTCTTCTCCTAGCTAGTCCTCCTCATTCTTCAGGTTTCAATTTAGTCATCACCACTTTAGAGGACAAGTTTCTGGCCACTACCTTTGTCAGATGTCTCTTCTGTGTGAATCCAGAACATCCTGCCCACTTTCTCATAGCATCATCATACTCGACTAGTCTTGCTCCCCTATTATCTATTTCCTTGATGTGCCCCAACTTGGGAGCAGGTACTAGCTTTTGCTCACCAATGTTTACCAGTGCCTGGCCCATGGTAAATGCTCAAAAATTGTTAAATAAATAAACAACACAATTTACAAAATGTGCTACCTATATTTCTTCTGAAATCCCCAAGCTACCTGGCATTTCTCAATAAGTATCCAGCAACATATGAAACATAGAAGAAGATATAGGACATGATCACAGGTCTCATGAAGTTTATAAATTATATGAGAAGAAAATATGACCAACAGGAAGCATCAGTATGTAATTTAAGTGCTGTGCCCTTTACTTCTGCCTCCCTCACTAATTGTCTTCAAACAGGAAAGGGCAGAACAAGTCCCCTAACTTCAGTTCCCTGTTTATTCTCCCACTGAGTGGATCCTGCAGCACCAGATGGATGAAGAAGATGCTAGCAACTTTAATATATATACTCTCAAATCTCGCTGGTTCAACACAATTGATTTCCCCTTCAGGCCAAGTCTAATGCAAATACTCCTGGTCAGTGGGCAATCTCCCATGTGGTCATTCAGACACCCAGGCTCCTTCTGTCTGTGGCTCTGTCCTTCTCTGTGTCCCTTACACTTAACCAGGAGATTGGGAGAGATGGTTTTTGGATCCAGGCCTGCACCTAGCACACATTCCCTTCACCCCCACTGCATTGGCCAAAAATCAGCCACATGGCTGCACTGAATTACAAAGGAGGCCAGGAAATGTAGTTCAGCTGTGCGCATAGGAGGAAAAGGAGTTTGGTGGACACTTCATAGTTTTCCTGTCACAAATATTTGTCATACATCAGAGTACAGAGAGTATCTTAAGTGATCCCAAGTGTAGGTAACTTTGGTTTATGAATACCAAAAACTCTTGTTGTCTTGACAGAAGATTGCCCATCTAACTAACAACTGGACCTAAGAAAACATCATCTCAGACTTTCAAATTTTGAGAGGAATAATGGATCAATTCCAGAATTGATAAACCACTAATGTTGGTGACCAACCCCAGGCCAGATTCTAAAAGAGAATATTTAAAGATGGTTTTTATGAACTTTGAAAATAAAGTGATGATTACTATAAGCTACTATGAGCTCAGTGGGAATTATCATAAACTAATGCAGCATAGTGTCTGGCACAGAGTAGACAACGAATGTGTATTGAGTGGATGGCCTTCAACTCCACTTTGAAGGCAACTATCCCACTGAGAAGTAACTGTGACTTCCGAAATTTCTCCCTCAAATATTTCAGACTTTTCCTCTCTGACCTCTAAACATTGCCCTTATTCTGACCTACAAACCTACAGACTAAGTCAACCTTCCCTTGAGACATTTGCACAACTACTTGAAGATTTCTATATATGCTTTCATGGTCACTTATTTTCCCCGCTGGGTAAATAAATATGCCCCATTCCTTCAACTCTTCTCCGTGGGACATAGTTTTGGGCTTCTCACCATTTGACTGACCCTCTCTGAGATCTGATTGACCAAAAGTGCCTTCCATAGTCTCATGCCCACAATGCTCCCAACGAGATCCAACCAGCAGCATTCAGCAAAATTACCACTGTCCAGCCCTGAGTATCACCAGAAGTATGTAAGCAAGTGAAGATGCTGCCAAAGGGATTCCTGCACTAAGAAAGGGCCAGGATTTGAAGATGACTTCCACTCTATGATCCTGAAAGCTTTGTGGAAGTTTCGTGGAAGTTCTGAATGCTGAGATAAATCATCAGAAGGATGACGGTGTGCACAATCATTACATATTCCTCCTTGATCAAAACCTAGTCTGTGCATACTCTCCCATGACTCAGTTCACTTACTTGTATTTCAATTTTCTTCATTTCTGCCTCCTTACTCCAATCGTGATGTGAATGCATATATCCAAGCTGACAATCTGGGGGGTGGGGGGGGAAGCAGGTGGAGGGTGAGGAAGAGAGTAAAATATTCCAAAATCAGAAACCAGTCTCAAGCACATAAGAATGAATTTTGTGGTGAGTTGATCCTAAAGAAGGACTTCCAGAGGGGCTCTGACATATAACAAAGATTTAACGGGCACCCTCTATGTGCCAAGCACCATACTAAATGCTGGGGATACAGTGAAGACCAAGGAATACCTATCCTCCCTCTGGTAGGCAAAACAGATCTTAAAATAACACATAAAGAAATATGGAATAACACATTTGGGTAAATTCTGTTGTTACAAAGAAATCTCCAGGTCCCTGGTTTCAGCTTTCCATGAGGGGATATTTGCTAGAGTAATTTCTTGTCCACTTTCTCCATCCCTTATTTCCTCCCCACGACAAAGGTGTGGACTGTCTGATTGCTGAAGTGAGGAGAAAGACCCAGCATGCCCAACCCAGCCATTGCTCTGTCTTTTCAGAATGAATTTGTCCACAGGATGTACACACTCACTGTCTATTTGGAAGTGGCTTGCGAGTGCCCACCTCTGCCAGGGACTAGCAGATAAGTTTAATTCCAGGTAAAGCATTGGGAAACTCATTTTGTCTGCCATGCCCTGTGATCTCTCCAATATCAGAGTAACACTGTGACCTCCATCCATCTGACTCCTGTACCTAAATTCCAGCTGGTTCTAAGCTCAAGAGGGAAAGAAAGGAGTGTTACTTTTTACATTCCTAAGTTCCCAACGACTATAAAGAAAAAACAGACTTATGAGAAAGTATAAGAGGAAAATCTAATTTAGATAGGGGAAGGGTGCAGTAGGAAAGAAAGCCTCAAGTGTTATTAAAGCCAACATCCAAAGGAAATAGAAATTGACCAAAGAACAGGGAAGAAATGGGAGGGCTAATAAAAAGGTTCTTAGGCAAGAAACAGTTAATCTTGTTTGAGGAACTAAAGAAGTTCAATGTGGCCGTCATTAGGGCTGGTCACCAAATACATGTAGCTCTCTGCTTTCCAGGCCAACAGGATTGCACTTCCTGGTCTCCTAGTGGCTAGGGGTGGAGGGTTAAGGGGGATGGGAGAGTGGGCATGAGACTAGTTTCAACCAGTGAATTGTGAGAAGAGACCTGGTACATTCTCTGGCAAAGGAACTTAACTGCCTGGCCAAGACCCTTCAAAGTTTGCTTTCTGTCTACCACGAGATCTGTAATATTCCTGAAAGTAGGTGCTACATTAGGCTGGGTCCCAGAGAAGGCAATGTGATCAGAGTCCCTGCCAGCCCTTGATGGATATGGATCAGGAACAAGAAATAATTTTTTTTGTCTTAGGTTACCAAGATTTTTGTTTGTTTTTTTTTACTATAGTATAACCCGAGCTATCTTGACTGATAGAGTTACACCAGTATGGCTACAAAATAGTGGGAGAGGTAGTATAGCCCAGATAATGTGAGATCTTATAGGCAAGGTAAAGAATTTGGGTTTCATCCCAAATCCAGTAGGATTCACATAAGGAGGTTTCAGCAGGGGGGTTTGCTATGTCCCAATTTTTTGTATTAAAACAAAGTACTATTAATATAAGACTATTAAAATAACCCCTAATTGCACTATAGAAAAGGCTCCTTTTAAAAATTTCACCAACAGGCATTTATTGAGCACCTTCTAACTTCCCATGTGCCAGGCATGGCATTTAGCATCAGAGACACAAAAATGAATCAGAAAAAAATAACAATAAAAATATTTTATTAAATGAATTAGACACAGTTCCTGGATTTGGAGTCAGGGATGTAAGAAGACATCTACACGATAAACATTCTCTGCTTCAGGGATGTACCCAGCATGGTTAGGGCCAAAGAAAATAATAACTATTTGAGTGTAGGGTGGGAGAGAGTATAACAGAAAGCTTCAGAGGGAACAATCACTGGAGCAGGGTCTTGAGGGGGAAGTAAGAGTTTGCCAGGTGGCATTTTGATTAAAGATAAAATGAAATGGAAAAACACAAAAACATTAGAGGAATTGAAAAAAATTTAGGGTAGCTAAGACCCTGTGTAGTTCAGGGTATGGTAGACTGAATCACTCTTTGCAAGTGCTTGCTGCCTAGCCCCACTGAAGTCAGGCTTGACAATGCGAACTGCTCTCACCAGAAGCTTTAAGTACCGGGCTCTTTTCTCTTCGCCATGACAATCAGCAATGTTTCAGAAAGGTTCCTAGAGAAATGATGATATTGTGTGAAAGAGAGACACAGCCAACCCCTAATGGGCATGCAGTATGAATGAAAAATAATTCTTTGGTTGTCATCCCATAAGATTTTTGGATTGCTACCATAACGTTACCTAGGCTACACGTGGGTGTGCATTTCCAGCTCTTGACTTCCAGACACATAGTAGGATTGTATTTTCTTGCACCCTCTAAGTAAAACATGGTCCTGTGACTTGCTTTTGACCAATAATATGGACATGCAAGTAATGTGTGTCATTTCTGGGAGGGACCTTCATTGCCAATGTGAAATCATCATGCTTTCGTTCCCCTGTTGAGGTGGTTGGGATGATTATGGAAGCATTTATCGAGAAGAAACCTTCTTCAGATTCAGCCTCTGAATGAGTACATTGAGCAGAGGCCCTCTGACCTTGAATAGGTAGTATGAGCAAGAAACAAAAGTTTTTCTGTTAAGCCACTGAGATTTTAAAGATTTTATTTATTTTTGAGAGAGAGAGAGAGGGAGAGAAGCAGACTCCCTGTTGAGCATGGAGTCCAACATGGCGCTCCACATGAGGTTCCACGTGGCTTCACATGGAGTTTAGTCTCACAGGGGCTTGATCTCACAACCCTGAGATCATGCCTTGAACCAAAATCAAGAGTTGGAGGCTTAACTGACTGAGCCACCCAGGTGCTCCAAGCCACTGAAATTTTAGAATTGTTCAACATGGTGGCAAACCTAGCCCATCTTGACTGATATAAAAATTAGAACCTAGATACACGGTAGTGTAATAACAACAACAAATAAAAGTTAACATTCATTTAGAAGGCAATAACTAAGAACACTTACTAGAAGCTAAAAGGTGGTGATCTATTTGGTGACTATAATCACCTGCGATAATGCAGAAGGCATATGATGAACTTAAGGAACTAAAGCAAGAGATTGTAAAACACAATGTTAGTAGCCTGTGTGGGTGGCTGTTGGATACATTTGGAAACTTATTACAAAAAAGAGATGAGCTCAGAGAAGATTTGCCCAGTTTGGTAAACAAATTAAAGTAGAGACGATGTATAAATTCAGAGATTTGTAGAGTTAGAATAGGCTACTGTTTCTCAGTTTCAATTAGTAAAATATAAAATTATGACATGTTTTCAGCAAAAAAAAGGGGGGCCAATTAAAATCAGCCTGAAGTATGTGTCAAGTCAAGGGTATGGCCTCAGGCCTATTGTTATAACTTCTGGATAAATTAAGATATTACACAGAATATGTTTTCAATTGGACAGAATGGCTTTGGAAAGGGGAGGAAAAGTATCACTCTCCTACCAAAGCCCAGAAAACCCAAAGCGCACAAAACCAAGTCAGGAGAGAGAGGACAAGTGAGGGACAACGAATGAGAGAGCAAGAGAGATACTAGCAGGCAAGAGAGCAAGAAAGCAAAGAAATACAGCAAAACATGGAAGTAGGTCTGGGGAAGAATCAGCTGTGGCTATTAGCTCATGGAACACCTGGAATCAAACAGATAAGAAGCCTACATTTTTGTGAGAGTCGTACTGCCAAAAGTGCATCAGCCTGGATTAAAGGAGACCATATTCAAGACTTAATATGACTCTGTACCTCCCCCAATTTTTAAAAGCTTATTTTAAAAACATATTTCCCTATGCCCTCTTCAGATATAGAAAAGGAAGACTTTCTGGGAGAGCAAAGCCAGAGGTCATGGAAAGCAATGGATAGGGCAGCTACCTCAAGGGGATAGAATCAGTGTCTAACCAGGGTGTTGGATGGGGGAGGAGGGGTGTCCCCAACATGTCTGCTTAATGGACTGGCGTCTACTGTGGTTTCCCATTCCTTCACTTTCCAAACAGCGCTCCCACAGCAGTTAGCCTGTCTCTGTTCCGCTGGTCCATCTTGAGGGTGCACAGGAGAGATGTCTCGCATTTAGAAAAAGAGTCACATCTGGAGCTGATACAGAGTCTCCTACGAATCACCCAGAACCTGGAAAGTGAGCTTGACACACTGTGACTAGATGAATCTTTAGGATTGTCCCCCCTGAGGAAAGAATGAGGAAATTCTGCCTGTGGGAAGACAGTAAGCCAACATTTGGTGAACAGAAAGGAGACTGCTAGAGTCATTAGCGCTGTTCTCCAAATAGTCCTCCTGGCTCTCTCCCTTTGAGATACTCGGCAGAATTACAGAGATTTAAAATTAGGCGTTGCCACATGACTTGCTTTGGCCAATGATACCCGAGCAGAAGTGCAGGGTGTTACTTCCAGGTGGATGCTTTGGGAGCCAGTGAATGGTTTGCTGCCTTTTCTCCTCCAGCCAAGATAGTAATGAGAAGCACGTGTCAAGATGAAGCCTTCTTCAGTCCAAGTCCTCAAGTGTCCCTGGTGAGCAGAACTGCCCTGCAGACCCTGGGCGGGGCCGTGTAGCATGAGCAGGAAATAAACTTCCCCGGGGTAAGCCACTGAGAGGTCTGGCTTGTTTGTTAGAGCAGCAGAGCCCAACCTTTCCTGACTGATCCTGGAAGTGAGAGAGGAGGCAGGAGAACAGGAGTAAGAGTAGGAAAGGGGCCCCTTCTCTCAGGCAAAAGTCTGTGAACTCTTTCCTGGTCATAACGGGAAGCCATGAAGGTTTCCAAGCAGGGGTGTTAATATGAACAGATCTGCTATTTTTTTGGAAAAAATATGCTATTTCTCAACATAAGGAGAAAATAAGCCTACTAAACCACATAAGGCAGAGAGAAACACACAGAACCCTTAGGCAAAAGACTTCATACACACACACACACACACACACACACACACACACACACACACACACACACGCACCACTCCTAAGTCTTAAAGTTTCTAAATACAGGAGCTCTGAAAGGAGGCTCTGACAGGAGTTCCAGAGGATCAGGCATGGTAATTAGTTCTATCCCACCATCCAAGTGCCATTCCCCTACAGACATCTAATACTTTACAAGAAAGTCTTCCAGAGCAGAGCAGGTACAAGGGAATGTAACAAAGACCTGAGGTCAATTAACAGCTGTCTGTGTGACCTGAGCAAAAGTCTTAACCTCTCCGAGCCTAGTTCCTCATATGTTAGATCCAAATAATAATACACGCAGCTCAAGATGGTTTCGGGGAGAAACAGCAGATTTAAATGGCTCAGGTGAAAGCCTGGCTGCTGGTAGGTGTTTAATCCAAAATTTATTTTTATTACTGTTAACATAAAAAAATTATTGAGAATGTCAGCTCCCTGATTACAAAAGAAAATGATTCAGGGCAACAGAATAGAGAATGTTCCCTCCTCAAAGAAAGTAACTGGATCTTGTCATCACTCTATCCCCCCACTGCAGCTCCGTGCCTGGCTCACAGGAGCTGCTCGGTTTTCCTCTGCTGCAGGAGGGAAAGAGGTGAGTGCGTGGGGTGAAGAAAAGTTGTCAAGATTTCTGACACCAGCTGCTGTTGGGCCATTGAATCTGAACTCTCAAAGCCACAAATACCTTAAAGTTCTGGGCTATAAACCCCAGGCTGAATTCCCCCTAAGTTCAGAAGCTGAAAAGCCAGAATTAGAATCTAAGAACACAAACTGCTGCCGGTCTGACTTCAAACCCCAGTCCTCAACGGGAGGTCCGGGAAAGTGCTGACTTCTGACCCTTTCCTCCCTCACCTTCCTCCCCTCACTGCTCCTCACAGGGGTAAGGACCTGCCAAGTCACACTCCTATCCTGTCATTCCATCGAGACTCTGGGAAACTCCAAGGGAGGGTAGGGATCGGGGTTGTTAGGCGACCGCCTCCTGGCTCTGGAGCTCAGCCCAGTGAGGTGGGTCTCACCGGCCCCACTCGCAGACATGAAGGAACTCAGAGAAGTTCAGCGATTTGATCACTTCTCACCATGGCAGCGCTGGCCACGAGAGAACCCACGATCCCCGACTTCGGTATTCGGTATTCTTTCCGCCATACACTTTTGTCCGTAAGGACTGCGGGGTAGGGGGAGGATAAAATAACAACCGCAGAAAAGGCACCACTCACATGTGTCTAGCGCTTCCTAGAGGCTACCCGGGATATGGGCCCACCACCCGGCCGGGAGCGGAGAGATTTTCAATCCCGGTTGCTACCCCTGACTCGCGGCGTGACTTTTTTCTGAGTATCTGACGCTCACGGACTTGTTTTCCTGTAAACAAATCAGGACGGGAGGTGTGGTGTGGTGTCTATGTGTGTGTGTGTGCGTGTGTGTGCGCGTGTGTGTGCGTGTGTGTGTGTGAACTATGGTTGCATGCTCTGCGGGGGTTGGGTAGTAGACGATCACCGGGGTTCCCCAAGTTTCGGATTCCCTAAACGCTCACTCACAACTGGAAGCTGAGTTGCCCCCTAATTCGACCCCCTATAGAAAAACTTCCCCATCGGGGCAAAACTGTGAACCCTCGCACCCTTTTTCCCATGGTTTGGAGGGTGCAGTGGGGGTGCAACGCAGACTTAGCTGAGCACCCAGTTTCGAGCAATGCAAATCACTTGGCTTCTAGGCTCAGCCAAACAGCAGCGCGGACGATCGCTCGTGAACTTGACCAGGAGACAAACTTCGCAGCGTCCTCAACGTGGGGGGCCCGCTTTCCCGAGACCGCCCTAAACTTAAGCCCACTTTCACTCGCCCCCACAGGGGACTTAACAGAGCCACCTTAAGGGCGGTGCTCCCGCCCCCCGGAAGTGCGGGGGGGGGCAGACCCGGGCGATCGGCCTCCGGCCCCGCAAGGCTGCGAAGTGCCCGCGGATGACATCGAGCACCCCAAGCAGGGAAATACCCCACACCCCGCGCTCACGGTCCCCAGACACCTGGCCGGGTTTCCGAGCCTTCCGGGTGCCTGCATCTCCTGCCTTCCCGCCCGAGCCCTGAACTTGAGCCCGCCTCGGTCAGAGGCTCCGAGAGCCCGCGTCCACCCGACTCGCGGTAGCCACCGTCACTAGACAGTCAAACCCCAAGACGTCAGCCCACAATGCACCGGGCGGGCCGGGAAAGACGCGCCGGGGAGGGGAGGGGAAAGAGCCGGGCGCGAATCGCGCGGGAGGGGGAGGGGGAGAGGAGGAGAAAGAAGGGCCCAACTGTAGGAGGGCAGCGGAGCATTACCTCATCCCGTGAGCCTCCGCGGGTCCAGAGAAGAATCTTCTAGGGTGGGGTCTCCATGGCGACGGGCGGGCCCGCCCCCTGGAGAGCGACGCGAGCCAATGGGAAGGCCTTGGGGTGACATCATGGGCTATTTTTAGGGGTTGACTGGTAGCAGATAAGTGTTGAGCTCGGGCTGGATAAGGGCTCAGAGTTGCACTGAGTGTGGCTGAAGCAGCGAGGCGGGAGTGGAGGTGCGCGGACTCGGGGAGACAGGCAGACACAGGCAGGCAGGACGGCATTGGAGTCCGAGCTGCAAATCCTGTTTTCTTTTCTGTCTGCTCACCAACTGCCCAGAGCTAGCGCCTGTGGCTCCCGGGCTGCTGTTTTGGGGAGCGTCCGGAGAGCCCCTTCTCCAGCCGCCCCCAGGAGGAGAGCCCCGCGGCCCGGGAGCTGCTGACAGCGCGGAGAGAGGCGACAGTCCGTCCGGGGAAGTCCGGCGAGCGGCTGCAGCGGCTGAGAACTTTCCTGGCCAGGAGGACAGGGGACAAGTGGCCCGGGTCCCGGAGCGAACTTTTGCAAAGCTCTGCTGCGCCTGAAGCGGCGGCGGCGGCGGCCGTGAAGACCAGAAGGCGGCGGAGAGAGGAGACCGAGGAGGGACGTGCGCTCAGCTTCCCTCGCACCGGTTGCTGAACTTGGGCGAGCGCGAGCCGCGGCTGCCGGGCGCCCCCTCCCCCTCGCAGCGGAGGAGGGGACAGTCGTCGGAGTCGGGGCGGCGGAGACCCGCCGCCGGCCGGCCACAGCGGGATCGGCGCTGACTGCCGCCGCCGGGAAGGCCGCTGTCGCCGGGAAGCGTGCTCGTCCGCGGGCTCCCAGGAACCGCTGCGCCCGAGAGCGCTCCGTGAGTGACCGCGACTTTTCAAAGCCGGGCCGCACGCGCGAGCTGACAAGTAGGAGTGCGGGCAGCACCTGACCCCTGAGCGCCTGGGGAGCGAGCTGGTGAGCAGGGCGCCGGCGGGGAGGACAGCCGGCGGGTGCGCGCGCCCCTCGAGAAACTTTCCTTGCCCAGGGCCCGGGGAGGCGCGGGTGTCCCCCGCTCGCCAGCGCGCTGTTGCGGCCCCGAAACTTCTGCGCGCAGCCCAAACGAACCCCACGTGAAGTGACGGACTGTTCTATGACTGCAAAGATGGAAACGACCTTCTACGACGATGCCCTGAACGCCTCGTTCCTTCAGTCCGAGAGCGGCGCCTACGGCTACAGTAACCCCAAGATCCTGAAACAGAGCATGACCCTGAACCTGGCCGACCCGGTGGGCAGCCTGAAGCCGCACCTCCGGGCCAAGAACTCGGACCTCCTCACCTCGCCCGACGTGGGGCTGCTCAAGCTGGCCTCGCCCGAGCTGGAGCGCCTGATAATCCAGTCCAGCAACGGGCATATCACCACCACGCCGACCCCCACGCAGTTCCTGTGCCCCAAGAACGTGACGGACGAGCAGGAGGGCTTCGCCGAGGGTTTCGTGCGCGCCCTGGCCGAACTGCACAGCCAGAACACGCTGCCCAGCGTCACGTCGGCGGCGCAGCCAGTCAGTGGGGCGGGCATGGTGGCTCCGGCGGTGGCTTCGGCGGCGGGCGGCAGCGGCAGCGGCGGCTTCAGCGCCAGCCTGCACAGCGAGCCGCCGGTCTACGCCAACCTCAGCAACTTCAACCCGGGCGCTCTGAGCAGCGGCGGCGGGGCGCCCTCCTACGGCGCGGCCGGCCTGGCCTTTCCCGCGCAGCCCCAGCAGCAGCAGCAGCCCCCGCAGCCACCGCACCACCTGCCCCAGCAGCTCCCCGTGCAGCACCCGCGGCTGCAGGCCTTGAAGGAGGAGCCGCAGACGGTGCCCGAGATGCCGGGGGAGACGCCGCCTCTGTCCCCCATCGACATGGAGTCGCAGGAGAGGATCAAGGCAGAGAGGAAGCGCATGAGGAACCGCATAGCTGCCTCCAAGTGCCGGAAAAGGAAGCTGGAGAGGATCGCCCGGCTGGAGGAAAAAGTGAAAACCTTGAAAGCGCAGAACTCGGAGCTGGCGTCCACGGCCAACATGCTCAGGGAACAGGTGGCACAGCTTAAACAGAAAGTCATGAACCACGTTAACAGTGGGTGCCAACTCATGCTAACGCAGCAGTTGCAAACGTTTTGAGGAGAGACTGTCGGGGGCTGAGGGGCAACAGAGAAAAAAAAAATTACACAGAGAGACAGACTTGAGAACTTGACAAGTTGCGCGAGAGAGAGCGAGAGAGAGAAGTGTCCAAGGACTAAAGCCAAGGGTATCCAAGTTGGACTGGGCGGCGTCCTGACGGCGCCCCCAGTGTGCACGAGTGGGAAGGACTTGGCGCGCCCTCCCTTGGCGTGGGGCCAGGGAGCGGCTGCCTGCGGGCTGCCCCGCTTTGCGGACGGGCTGTCCCCGCACGAACAGAACGTTAGACTTTTCTTTAACATTGACCAAGAACTGCATGGACCTAACATTCGATCTCATTCAGTATTAAAGGGGGGAGGGGGAGGGGTTGCGAACTGCCATAGAGACTGTAGATTGCTTCTGTAGTACTCCTTAAGAACACAAAGGGGGGAGGGGTTGGGGGAGGGGAGGCGGGAGGGAGGTTTGTGAGAGCGAGGCTGAGCCTGCGGATGAACTCTTTCTGGCCTGCCTTCCTTAACTGTGTATGTACATATATATATTTTTTAATTTGAGGAAAGCTGATTACTGTCAATAAACAGCTTCATGCCTTTGTAAGTTATTTCATGTTTGTTTGTTTGGGTGTCCTGCCCAGTGTTGTTTGTAAATAAGAGATTTGGAGCACTCTGAGTTTACCATTTGTAATAAAGTATATAATTTTTTTATGTTTTGTTCCTGAAAATTCCAGAAAGGATATTTAAGAAAATACAATAAAATATTGGAAAAGCACCCCTCCCACAACCTCTTTTCTGCATCATCTATGGATTACCTATCTAGGTGAAGTTGAAAGAGTGAAGAGTCAACTAAAATCACTCTCAGTGCTTCTTACTATCAAGCAGTGAAAACTGTTCTCTCCTGGCCTTGAGATAACTGTAGCTGAGGCTGTTGTCAACTTATCCTCTCCCCTCCCCCAACAATCTATATAGGGTTGCTTACAAAGGATAGTGTGGCCCTTCGGAAGGCTGAGGGAAGGGAGGTTGTGGTGGAGAGGGACAGACAGTCCCCTGGGAAGTCCATTTAAAGTCTGGATTATACCAAGTGGCATGCACTGTGACCATTTATGATGTTAGCAGAAACTTACAAGAGTAGTTGCTTATTCTCAAATCGGGAACGGTGGCAGATTTTTACAGAAGATGTATCCAATTTGGAATCTTTAACAACCCCTAGATAAAAAAGATGGTCTTTGCTTATGAATATTTATAACAGCATTCTTGTCACAATAAACGTATTCAAATACCAATAACAGATCTTGAATTCCTTTCCCTTTACTACTTTTTTCTTCCCAAGCTCTACACTGAAGCTTTGCTTTTCAGTAGCTGGGGTTAACATTACTGCCATCTGAAGTTACTGGGTAATTAAGAAGCTAAGAATTTAGGAAGAGTCAACACAATTTGCAATCTGGTTGAAACATTCTCCCAGTTTCATTAATATTCTCTCTCCTCCACTGCCCTCTTCTCTCTCTCTCTCTCTCTCTTTCTCTATCTCTGAAATGAACACCTATACTTAGACAAAATACCACAATAGCACTGTACTGTTTGGGGTTCTTCTACAGTTTATTTCTTAATTTGTTTCTAAAATAATCAACCTTGTTTAAGTCATTATTACAGAAATACCTTAAAAGATGGTAATCTATATACATGAAAAGATTCCTAAGAAAAACCATGAACACCAACACAATGATTACATGTGCAAATCAAACCTTAGCTCTGGGGAAATGGCAAACTTAAATTCTGTCTACAGATATAACTTGGGAGATCAACAAGGCAGTATGCAACAAGGGAACAATTTTTGCTTGGTTGCTTTTCATCCCAAGAGCCAGTGTGATTATCAAGCAGCAAAAGCAATTTGATATCCAGGAATATTTCACAAACCACTAATTGAGGCAGGGCTGTTTGCTCATTAGCAGTGCTCTAGTACCCAACAGGTCTAAGAGTGCTAATATCCTGCCTGTGGCTGTAAATCCAAAGACACAAAGAGTTACTCCTTAGGAGTGTATCTAGGAGTGCAAGAGATTGGACAGTCTTGTTAGCTATCGGATCCACTCCGTTGTAATAACACTTCTTTCACAAAGGGTTACTGGGAGCAGAGCAGAGTTTGCCAAACAGTGAATTTGCCGATGTCAGCAACCCGGAAGGTGAGTTGATTTTGACCATATGTAGGAATAGTCAGCAGAGGGACAATAAAGCACTTTGGGGTGGGGCTCTATGGAAGCTAAACAAGAGCCAACTAGAAAAAATAAGCAGGCTGGGGAATTAATTACCTGCAAAGGTAGACTAAGCCCAGACAACAGAGCAGCACAGAAAAGCCACACCACTCCCCAGCTTTAGACTCCAAGTGTTAAAAAAAAAAAAAAAAAAAAGGAAAAAAAAGAAAAAGCCTGAATCTCAGGCCTATCCCCATTTTCCTTTTTTTGTTTGTTTCAAATAACATTCTAAATGTATATCCCTGAAATTCTAACCATTCTAACAAAAGGGATAGAAAAATCACTGTGGTAGAGGAAATTAACCAATGACTTTTGGACACAGAAAATCAGCTAATTTTGTAGGCACACACAAGTTAATTTTATTTTGCCATTCAATGAGTTATTTGGGTAACACTAGTAGCTGGAGAAGATGAAGCTCGTGGCACATAAAACCATTAATTCTCTTCTTATTTGTCTTATGTATGTGTATTTCAATATTTTTAACCCTTTGTGTCCATTGGGGCAGAGGGTTCATGAACTCAATGAAAAAGCCTACAAAGTTCTATGTATGTGTACGTGCATGTGTACACGGGCACATACACGCTCCCCTGGGGAAAGAAATCATTAGCTTTTATTTGGTTTTCACAGAGTTCTATGACTCAAAAATGGTTAATAATTCCTAAACTTAATGGCTACATACTCATTATGAGAACTTTACCTTTGTGTGAGTCTGAATCCCATGCCTTTTCACCCTTCTATGCTTCTGTTTGTGCTCATCCATCTAACTGGAATAGCTTTCCTTCTGGTCCAGCAGATGAATCCTACCCATTCTTCAAAGCTTGGCATACATAGCACCTTCTCTATGAAGCCTTCCTCGCTAACTCTATCTTCAGGTGGGATGAACATTCCCATTGAACATTTATAACATTTTATCAAAACTTCTATGATAGCACTTATCAAAGTATTATCATTGTGAACCTTTATGACTCTTGGCTAGAGCCCTATCCTACTCATCTGTGGACTCCAGACTCCTAGTCCAGTGCCTGGCACTAGGAGATATTTATAAAATAAATGTTTGATGATTGAATAAGCGATTGAACTTAAACCCTCCTCCAAAATAATTTCAGGTCTTAATTTCTTCTAGTGAAATATACCTCATCCATTTCCAGGTATACAAGTCCAGATGGATTGAAGACCCCAAGAAAATTCAGGCCCAGACAATTTTCAGCGAGTGTTCTAAAGCCCAATTTTCAATGAGCGTTCTTAAAAGAACTAAGCTGTCAGCACATTCTTCCAGCCATACAATGTTCCATCCCCCTCCTCCACTAATGTAAGAGGACATCTCCTTATATAAAATGGGTCTGCCTGAAATATTAGGCCTGGAGGTGGGGATGGGCAAGGATAATGGGTGACCATTAGGCAAGCATTAAAAAAATAGTTCCAGATGTGGCTTTATTAAAAACAACTACTTCATTGGTAATCACACAGAGGACTTTCTGTTTATAAAGTTAATGTATCTCAGGGGTCTAGAAGTTAGTGCTTATTATTTTCTGGCTAGAGATAAGGATTGTGCTAAAGTATCTATTCCCCACGTCCTTTTATTGTTAGAGAAGATGTACATTGGTGGAACTCACCAAAAAAGACAATGCCTTTTACTCTGCCCTACCGTTGCCTTCATGGGTGTTCTATATGGGTCACGTGGAAGGTCATGGAAGATGGGAAAAGGTTAGAATATGGGATAGCCCCAGAAAGTGAAATTATTCCTTCCTAACTCTGGAAACTGGCCCCATTGATTTGGTTTTGGATTTCTGACATCCCAGAGAAGGGCATGCCCCTGGGCCTGGGTCTCCTTTAGGCCCTATGCTAAGCATGGGGATTCAGTGATGAGCAAGACACAGTCCCTATTCTCAAGGAACTCATAGTCTGACGGGGAGGAGCACACAGATAAAGCACAAAGAGATGCCCCATCTGGGGAGGAGGAACCATTATTGGGAGACACTTCACGGGAGAGGTGACATGTGAGCTGAGCCTGTGGGACTCACCAGGAAGGAAAGGGTGGGAGGGGAACTTGCATGTGAGGGCAGAGTGGCATGGGAGAACACAGTGCATTCAGAGAGCCGTCAGCTGCTTAGAGAAGCTGGGAGTGAAGGTACGAGAAAAGAAATGAAAGGAGAGGAAGCAGGAAAGTTTAGGTATCAGATTGTGAAGGAGTATCTGTTCCATGCTAAGACTTTGGAGGTTATCCTGCAGGTGATAGGGAAGTGTAGAAGGACCCAGAGCAGGGAAACAGACTCTTTCAACTTGAGAGAGATTCTTGCTGGTAACAGTTTAGGTGATGGACTATTGGGGAAGACGCCAGGTAAGAAGAGTAATACCAAAGACAGGATTTAGTTTAATTTAGAATGCCTGTCATCTTCAAAGCTCTCCTGGAGTTGGGGGAGAAATGGGGAGAAGACAGCTTGGGCTGAGCCCCTATCCCACATTCCTTCCTATACAACTCCCTGGCAAGCTGAGCCTAAGGAGGGATATCAGCAAGTTTGCGCTTGACCTCAGCAACTTGACCTGAACTTCCATTTTCCTGTGTCAACTTGACATCTGAAGGAAAGCCATCTTATAAAATGGTCCAGGCTCCACCTGCTAAGTGTCAGGATGCTCAAATAGACGTAAAAGTAAAAAAGGCCTGTGACCTCACCACTGCAGGACCCAAACCTGATTTTATGTCATCCCCCAGAATTGACTAAGCTCAGTGGGACTAATTGACCCCAACTATACAAACCTTCTGACGTAAGCAGAGAGACCAATGTTTTTACTTATGTTGGGGGAATTTAATCATAACACCTCACATCCATATGACACTCATTTGGTTCATCAAGTAACATTGAATTCTTATTTTGTGCCAGGCACTGGGAAGGCAATGGGGAGTGAAATCCACAGGACGCCTCCCCTCGTGGAGTTTTTATTCTGGTAAGAGACACAGTAAATCAAAAACACACCAATTAATTAATTAATGTATGATTCTATACCTCGACAAAGACAGGGAAGGAGAACTGGACACTATGAAAGAGAAAAACCATCTAAGCAGGGCCTTTCTGCAAAAAACACCTAAACCGAGACTTCCTCCATGACTAGAGTTCATCAGGAGAAGAGCAGAAGAGAAGGGCAGCAGCTGGAGGTGCCACATGAGGGAAAGCTTGGGGAAGATTTCTGGGCATCCCAGGGGTTCAGAGACAGCCTGCTTTCCTGGAGTGGAGTGAGCCGAGGAAGCATGATGAGCAATGCGATCTGCCCTCACCAGTTCACACTCCTGTCATTTCCAAAGGGCTCTTCTCTCTTCTGTCTCCTTCCATTGGCACCACTACCCTGGCTATGTCATTGGTACTAGCTGGGTCTCACAGACTCAGCAACTGTTGCTCCCAGTGAGTCTTAAGAGCTTTTGTCAAGGCTCTCCTCATCCACCAGCTGGTGAGGCCACAGTTAGGCTTCAATAACCATATTCTTCTCCTGTGTTGTTCTGGGAACAAATGCCCTGGTGATCCTGGGTTCCTTACCCATGGCATGTCCCTGCTTCCACATCAAGGACCCCAAGGAACTGAATTAGTCATCAGAAGGTTCTTTGATGTGCACACCATCTGAGCAAAGGTAATCAGATAGTCTCCTGGGATATGTCATCCGTGCCCCAGCAGCAAGTACTGAACTCCTCTCGTCCTGCTGCAAACTCCTCCTCTCTGGAAGGGCCAGAATACTTAGTGCCGAGAAGCCCCAACACTTTCTTACCATACAGACCTGTCCCATGTACATCCACTGAAAAATAGTGCCTGATGGTTGCCTCCTTGTTGCTTCAGAAAGTTGGATTCCCAGATCACTACGTTACTGCCCTCTTGGGTGACTGCTATTCACTGGCTACCTGCACAGAATTTGTGTATTTCCCAGATCTCCTCGGGACTGTCAATCCATCAGCTTCTGCTGCTGGCTAATATCTTCCAGAGTATTGATTCATCTAGGTTCATGCTCAGTGGGAGGGATTTTCCCTGGCATTATCACAAGTCCTGGAAAGAGGTGGGCAGGAACCGGGACTGTTACGTAATTGACCACACTAACAGTTAGGATGCTTACAGGGGCCAGTAACAGAAGACCCAATTTAAAGAAGACCAGGCATGAACCAAGTCCAGGACTCAATGACCTTGTTCACTGACATTATCATGGGCTTAGGGGCTTTCTATCTTTCCATGCCACCATTCTTGGTATGTCAAAGAACCTCCTTGTGTGGCCTTGAGATAGCTTTGGCAGCCCCTAGCATCATAGGTAAACGCAATGCAAGGATATTTGTCTTAACTTTTCTCTTTTTATCAGCAAGAGAAACCTTTCCTAGAAGCTCCCTGCCTCCACCCCCGTCGACTTCCCTCAGGTCTCGTTGGTTAGGAGTTGGTCACATACATATACCCAAACAGTGAATGAGACCTCCATAATTGACTGACAGTCATGCTTCGCCCTTTGGGATCACCTTTTTCTAAGCATGTGGGAAAGTGAACACAGAAAGTTATTTTTAAAATAAGTAAAGCCTCAGGGCTCTGATGGCAAGAAAGAAGTGAGAGGGAAAATGGCTTTTGGGTTGGTGGAGGGTCACTAATGCTCTATGCCAAACGTTTCCAGCTCTCCTCGTGGGTACAAGGTAGGGTAGTACTTCCCCATCTCCTACCTCCTTGAAGGTGGGTAAGACACACGTGACTTGTGTCAGCCAATGAAATGTAAGCAGGGGTGACATCTCTCACATCCAGGTGGAAGCCTAAGAGCAAGTGAGGATTCAACATGCTTCAGCTTTGGCAACTATGGAAGCACAGAGATGGAGTATCCATTGACCTGCATCTTTAAATAATGATGATGTAGCTCAGAGTCCCTCCCCAGGCCCAGCATATCTACAATAGACATTTAACATAAGCAAGAACAAAACCTTTGTTGTTTTAGGACACAGAGATTTGAGAGCTGCTTGTTTTTTAGTGTTACCCAGCCTTTCCCAACTCCAGGAGAAACCAACTGTATCTTCCACAAGTGTAATAAAAACACCTGAAGAATATTCATAATAGATCCCATTCACCAAGTTTCTACTATGTAGCAGGCACTGTACTGGGTCTCACAAGTAAATGACAGGGCTGTATTTTATACATGAGAAAATGGAGGTTCAGATCTTGTCCAGGTTCATGGGATAAGTGGCTGGTAGAAGCCCAAGTTGAGTCCAGGTCTTTCTGACCCCAGAGAGCTTGCACTGCACACATATGTCCTTATTCCTAGGTACTACTGCCACAAGAATTCATATCGCAGTTGAGCCTCACAACTTCCCTGCCACAGACCCTGTTGTCATTCTATACTTCACAGGTCTGGGAAGACACAAGAGCTTCTTCCTTTCCATTCTTCCTCTGTATCCTTCTGACTCCATGATGAATCAAGGTATTACAAGTTAGAGGAGGCACATGAATTTTGAAACCGTGTGTCTAGAGGTTAAATCCAGGCTCTGCAGTTGTACCTGGGGGAGCAAGGGGCAACTACCCTAATATTGTTAAGCCTCAATTCCTTCCTTTGTAAAAATGAGGCCAGCCATGTCTCCCTCAGAAGGCTGTCAGGAGGATCATATATGTAAAGCCCTTGTATGGAGCAGAAATGCAATAATTAGTCATTTTTCACTGTAGACTTTTTCATTTAAGAAGAAGCAATCAGGATTCCCCCACCCCATGCTCCAAGCCAGTGTGCGTGCATGCACAAACTACCCTCGTTGAAATGCAAACGTTTCCAACTAAGATTCAACAAGGTCTCACAGGGCCTGCTTCTTGGTCATATAAGGGCTGGCAGGTCCTCTCCACGGGCTGGAGACAAGTTTTGTTTCCCCAGCTGCACTCACAGGGGAATGCTCTGCAGGCACAGCGTTGGGAACCTGTTTGACTTGGCTCAGAGGCCTGTCAGCACACTCAGGAAGTGAAGTCAGAGGGAGGCCAGATTTCAAACAGAGCCAGCTGCACACGAATGCCCAGGCAGTGACATGCCTTATCTAGGCAGGGTGCCTATCAGCCTGGGTCGCCCTAGGTGCTGTCCAAGAAACCTCTCAGGATGGCTCAGGGCCACGAAAGGAAGAAGCAATCTCTGGCACTGAGAGAAGGGCTGTGATTCCCAGAGCAAAGCAACCCAGCGGGGCTACACCAGGCTCATCTCAGCCAGCTCTGTGTCCTGGGCAGCGGGATGACTGAGTCGGCACTCCCAGAGCTTGCTGGGTCGAGGGGCTAATGTTTATCTCCCTGGAGACCTGAACTCAAGGTTTGGAAAGGGAACGAAGGAGAGGGGGAAGAGAGCAAAACAAATAGGTTAAGAGTGCTGGGGAGGGGAGAGAGAGAGAAATGGGTGGCATCTGACTGCACGTGGACCCGTGAGAAGAAACACACTACCATTCTCTGGTTTGGTAAACAGTATGGTGACTGAGTCCTTCCTGAACCCTAGTGCTAACTAGAACATTAAGGATTAAATAAGCTGATATATGTACAAGGGCTTAGCTTAGTGCTGGCACAGCAGAAACGTATCCATTAGAATTCTGTGATTGCAAGTGACAGAAAATTCAACTTAAAAAAAAACAATTTTATTGGAATAAATCATTGAAAAGCCATCAGTAGAAGTAGCCTAGACCTGACTGTATGCAGGGCTCAAATGGAATCATCAGGCTTTGATTTCCCTCCATCACTCAGCTTGCTATAGGAAGTGTTAGTTTCATGCTCAGGCTCCATATGATAGTATCCAGCAGACCCCACTATCCAGCAAATAAGCAGCTACTCACCTCCTCCCAGGACGGTGTCTCATTGATCTGATTGGGTCTCATATCCATCCCTGAACCAATCACCCTGACTGAGGGATGGCATGTGGCATACTGATTGGCTTTGGTGTAGTCAACCTTCAAGACTAGGGCTTGGTCAACAGATGAATGGATAAAGAAGATGTGGTATATGTCTACAATGGAATACTATGCAGCCATCAGAAGAAAAGAAATCTTGCCATTTACAACAATGTGGATGGAACTAGAGGGTATTATGCTAAGCAAAATAAGTCAATCAGAGAAAGACAGAGAAAACCAGATCTCTCTGATATGAGGAATTTGAGGGGTAGGGCAGGGGGTTATGGGGGCAGGGAGGGAAAAAATGAAAGAAGATGGGATCGGGATTGGGGCGCCTGGGTGGCTCAGTGGTTAAAGCCTCTGCCTTTGGCTCAGATCATCATCTCAGGGTGCTGGAATCAAGCCCCGCATCAGGCTCCCTGCTCAGCAGGAAGCCTGCTTCCTTCTTTCTCTCTGCCTGCCTCTGCCTACTTGTGATCTCTCTGTGTGTCAAATAAATACATAAA
This sequence comes from Ailurus styani, assembly GCA_002007465.1. NCBI lineage: Eukaryota > Metazoa > Chordata > Mammalia > Carnivora > Ailuridae > Ailurus > Ailurus styani. Next base: position 3,875,094 of record LNAC01000120.1, read on the forward strand.
ATCTTAAAAAAAATAAAGATGAGATCAGGAAGGAGACAAACCATAAGAGACTCTTAATCTCACAAAATGAACTGATTACTGGGGGGGTGGGAGGGTAGAGATAGGGTGGATGGGTTATGGACATTGGGGAGGGTTTGTGCTACGGTGAGTGCTGTGAAAGGTGTAAGCCTGATGATTCACAGACTTGTACCTCTGGGGCAAATAATAATAATAATTATATATATATATATATATACACACACACACATACATACACACACACACATGCGCACGTGCACACACACACACTAGGGCTTGGGAGTCCCATCAAAGCATATGGCAGGAGAAGAAAGAGAGGGAAGAGCAGATTGTCAAAGCAATGTCAGGACCTACAAAGGAGTAGAGGCTGCTCCGTTTATTTTGTGATTATTGTTGTTACTATTATCAAATCTTACAGGCCAGGGTAGAGGGGTAGCTAGTCTCCTTCAAAAGCTGGGTCAAGATTCATGATCCATTCTTCAATCTCTTATAACAAGTTGGGGGCTCCAAGTATAAATCATCAAAACATATTTCTCTGGATGGAAAATGTTCAAGAGGATTTTCTTCAACAATATAACATGTAAAAATAATTTGTAAAAAGTAATTACAAATATTAGTTGCCTTTGTGATGTTTATTGTAAAAAAATTATTCATACAGGTCAATTGAAATAGAGTCAAATATACTCCAGGCAAAACTGTGAAATGTCAGGAAGCCCACCCGTCTATTCTTGTCTGTATTTTTCTCTACTATTCTGCTCACTGAACTGTATCAGTATCTGTATGCATGCTAGTATTTCCACAATTCAATTGTTGAAGTAGTAAAAGTCAGAAAAAAACAAAGTAGACTGTCATCATGATTGGATTCGAAGAAGGAGAATCCAGTGTACAACAAAATATCCTTTTTTGTCTCCTCAAAACACATCAAAGATCTTTACATGAAAGATCTCTGCAAATTTCTAGAACTGGTTATTATCATAAGAAATGAATGATAAATCCAGTGCTGCAAGTGCAACATGCCAAGAAAGGTTGATGAATCTACTGTGTGGTTTAAGACATTTCTAGGAGGTAATATGCTGACCAATTCTTAGTGTTAATAGTCAAAATCTTTCCACCTTAAGATAATAACATGGGATTGAATGATCACTACTCTCTCAGAAGGTAGTGTTACCGTGTTTATTCAACCGATGTTTATCGAACACCTCCTCTGTGCCAGCACCCACTAAGCCCTGGAAGTGAGAAGCTATATAAGACATCAGTCCTACTATCAAAAGCTGATGGTGGGGCACCTGGGTGTCTCAGTGGGTTAAGTGGCTGGCTCTTGATTTCAGCTCAGGTCATGATCTCAGGGTCCTGGGATTAAGCTGCACATCGGGTTCTGCACTCAGCAAGGTGTCTGTTCAGGATTCTCTCTCTCTCTCTCTCTCTCTCTCCCTCTGCCCTTCCCTATGCTCATGCTTGCTCGCTCTCTCTCTCTTTCAAATAAATATATAAATCTTAAAAAAAAAGCTGATGGCACCCAATATATTAATTGCTGTAACAGAGATAAATATTGTACCTTGGAAACAATACTCCACATAAAGGAGTTGAGCAATGGCTTTACTGAGAAGCTGACTTGGAATTGTATCTTAAAAGAGATGAGTGGGAGTTTGACAGAAAAATGGGGTGCTGGTGTTCCAGGGAGAGGGGACATCAAGGACTAAGGTAAGTAGGACTCAGGACCCATCAGTCAAGGATCAACTATTCATGGACAAAAATGGATGAAGTTTCTGCCCACTTACTGTCAGGTAAGGAAAAGAGACATTTAACAGATTATTAAAAAGATTATCACAATTACGTATTAAACACAGCACTTTGCAAAGTGCTGCAAAGATGTGCAAGCAGTATTCTTGCAGATACTGTGAAGGGCGAGCTCCCAGAGCCTTCGGTGGAAGGGCGGGGAGGAGCTTGACTCAGTCTGGTCATTAGGGAAGGCCTCTCCAAGGAACTGACCTTTAAACTGAGACCTGAACAATTAGTCAGGCATATGGGAGTGGGTGGGGAGAGCATTCCCGTCTTGGGCAAAAGCATGTGTTAGAAGGAGCCGGAACACCAGTGTGGTTAGAATGTAAGGTTCCCTCCAGAGGAATCAAGGGAGGGGATGGGAAGAGGAGGAGGCCATGGGGCAGGTGGATCCAGATGGTGTGCAGTTTAATGCACCAGGTCCGAATATAGTTCCTTGACCCTCGAGTCTCAAACAGCATGAGATTAGATGACAATGAGCAAAGAGAACCCAGGCATTTTCTAAAAGTCACACATCTCATGCTTAGGGGCAGAAGCTCTGATTCCTGGCTACAAGAGACTGATCATGCCATTAGCTGCTCGTGAAGCTCTTGAGATGTGCCCAGCCCCAAGTAAATGCCTTCTGGGCTGCCTTGTTTCAACCTCACCCTATAGGTGAGCTCTCATAGCCTTGCTCCCGGTCAGGAAGCTGGACTCAGACTGGTCCTAGAAAATGACTATAAGAGTCAGGAGCAGGGTTTGGCTCTAAAGTCGAGCTCTTGATCGTTCCATCAATCTGCCTCTGAAGAAATCCAAATCTTTAGAAATCTTGAAAATGTCAACAGTTTAGCAGGATCACTTTCCCCAAGCGTTACTTCAGCAGGCAGTAGGTTTACAAGAAATGCTAATTCCTTTTCCTTAACATGAAAGGTGAATGGGGGAACTCCAGGCACCTTTTAATTTTCTCTCCCATCCATATCTGGGCTTTATGCCCCTGCTGTTTTGAATTCCATTTCAAATGAAAAAATAACCAAAAACTACTCTTAGCCAAGCCATTTGGATTTAAAACAGACTGGCAGAAACCTGGAAAGAGTCAAGATTCTCCTTAATGTATCAAATAGAGAAGCCAGAGCCAATCTGAGAGGCTTTGCTCCATTTTGCAGAGAACAGGCCTATTTTGAAAATGGATGAGTAAGTTTCACTGTTGCGACTTGTTTCAAGGTCTGGAGGCCAGGCCTGGTTTTGATCTGACAGGCCTGGGTCTCCAACCGTGGGTTATTCCTTTGCAAAGACTCAGAGAGGCAGCTCGCTCGCCAGCCACAGACCTGGAACAGTGTCCCTTTGAAGATTTCCTCTGTGGGTCTTAAGTGGGATTTGGTGCCCATTGTGGAATCACAGTAATGAGCTCAAAACTAATGTTTTTCATTATGCCAGTAAACCAGCCAGCCCCTCTATTTGCTCAGGTGCGTGGCTCTGTGCCCCATGCCCTGATCTCTATGTAAGAACAAAATAAATATTTTTAAAAGGAAGAAAGAATGAAAGATGAAGGAACATCACAACCGGTGGGATAGGAAAAGTGAGAGATAGGAGGTTCTGATCTCTTTAAAGTATGATAGATTTGCTATCTACTTTCTTTATTAATTGGTCACCCTCTAGTCCGTGAAGACAAAAAACAAAAAAACAATCAGCTAATGATGTGGCAAGATTCATCCAATTAATTGGGACTCCTTCAAAGGCTGGAGCAGTGCCGGTAGATGGCGCCAGAGGGCAGACACAGTGCTCCTGGCTTCTCAGGGTGTGAAGGATTCGAAAAAGCCCAGCCAGTAACTTCGGCGGGGACGAAAGCATGGGCGTCGCCCTCCCTCAGAGGGGACCAAGTATAAAACACATTCTTTTTTTTCTTTTTTTCTTTTTTTTTTTTACAGAATAGGGAAGCGTATGCGCTGGAAATGTTCTTGCTCTACCAGCCGGAGGCCAGGAAGTGAGAGCCAGATACAGTTTACAGAGCAGCTCTTATTTCAGAATGAAGAATAAGGCTCAGCAGGTAGGAAGGCCTTGAGAAGAAGAATCAAATTTCCCAGAAGCCCACGCTGAGATGGAACTGTGGAGGGCCGGGCTCAGGAAACTCACTGGATAAGATGATGGACGTTGAAAGCCACCTGCCTCCACGGAGGGACAGGTTGGGTACACTGGCGAAAATAGGTCGTGCTAGGGGCGCCTGGGTGGCTCAGTGGGTTAAGCCTCTGCCTTCGGCTCAGGTCATGATCTCAAGGTCCTGGAATGGAGCCCCGCATCCGGCTCTCTGCTCAGCAGGGAGCCTGCTTCCCCCTCTCTCTCTGCCTGCCTCTCTGCCTACTTGTGATCTCTCTCTCTCTCCCTTTCTGTCAAATAAATAAATAAAATGTTTAAAAAGAAAAGAAAAGAAAAACAAAATAGGTCGTGCTAGATTTGGCCAGAACTGGGTTAAGATCCTATATGTGTGACCTTGACCGATTCTCTTTCTTTCTGAGCAATGGTTGACTCATCCCTGGAATGGAGATGTAATAGTTGTAAATGAGAGACAAAATCTGATTTATGGGAAATGCTTAGAACAACACTCAACATTCAACAATCTCTGAAAAACTCTTCCAGCTGGGGCACTAAAACCCCTTCCTATGGGAATGGGGACAATCAGAAAAGACAACCTTCTCATCTGTGTCACCACTGCATCTGATACACCTTCATTCTGTCTGGGCTTATCATGCTATTTTGCATTTTATTTACTTATGCAGGTCCTGAGATTGGCACTCTTTTAAATAAGGGCTGTGTGGTAAAATTCTCCTTACATTCCCAGAATCTATCAGGGCCCCTGAAACATAACATCTGTTGAATACATGAGCTTTTCTTGTGAGCAAGTTGTTCCAACCTACCCAGCTAAATGATTCAGATACAGAATTATGGCCACATCTCACTTTCTTTTTCTTCACCATGCTTAGGAAAGAAAACAGAAAATGCTACAAACCAGTGATGAAAATCAACTTTGAATTTTTTGTTTTAGCCAAAGACCAAATAGGAGCCAGATGCTAGGCAGCCATTTCCAGTACTGGCCAAATCACCCAGGCAAGATTCTGAATAAATTCCAAGACAGAATTGCAATATTAGATGTAACTCTATGATCTTAGTGTCATAGGTTAAGATTTGGGCATGTGGCATTCCTGTCTACATATGCCAGAGACAGAGATGCTGAAGTAAAGAAGAATGACCTGGATGGAAGCAAATAATGGGAGGCCAACAGAATCAGGCCAGTGAGACCAATACTAAAGAGGGAATTGGAGACCACAGAGCCTGGCTATAGTGGTCAGATAGACTCAGTTACTAAGTAGCCCCTTTGACTGAGGCAAGTCACTTAATTGCTGAAAGACTCAATCTCTTTGTTTATAAAATAAGGCATCATTAGTCAGAATAGGTTAACCTATGTTGTGGTCATATATCAACTCTGAACTCTCATAACTTAGCAAAACAGAAGTAAATTTCTCACTTATCCAAAGTCTCACCCAAAGGCAGGTTAGTGGGAGCCCTTCTCCACCCCGGGACTCAGGGGTCCCATTTTCTTCTATCTTGTGACACTACTGTCTCATCATGCAGCTTCCAGTGTTGTTACCGCAGCAGGGAAGAGAGAGCTGGAGAAGGCACACCCGCTCTGAAGTGCCTTAGTACAGAAGTGATGCAGGTAATTTCTGCTCAGAGCCCGTTGTGCAAAATAAGACACAGTCCCCGCCTAACAGCAAGGGAGGCTGAGAAATGTGGAGGGGCATAGAGATATTTGGGGAGCACGATAGATTTGTCTGCCCCACTGTATTTTAATATTTAATTAAAGTAATTTAATCAATCAGGATTAGCCTCTGCTGCATGAAATAAAACAGCCAATTAACAGTGGCTTTAAAAAATTAGAGATTTCTTTCCTCTATTACAAAAGAGGTGGGGCAGCTCCACGGTCCTCAGGAGCATAAGCACCTTCTACCTTCATCTGAAAGTCTCTTCATGGTTACAAAGTGGCCTCTAGGTGCCAGGGCCACCTTTCAGTCAAGGTGAAAGAGAAAATGATCAGGATGATGAAAGGCACCTTACCTGCTTTAAAGAGCTCTCTCAGAAGCTCACCTAGCAACTTCCATGTATATTTCATTGGCCACTCCTAGCTACAAGGCAGCATGTGATGTGTTGTCTTTACAAAACCTTTGTGAATGGGAGAGTGAATGTTGGGAAGGCTACTAACTGCCCATGTCAAAATAATAATGCTCAATTCATGGGATTATGGTGAGCACTTTACAAAAGTAAAAAAGCTTTGTCCAGGAGCTGACCATTATACATACATGTCCAATAAATGTTAGATATTGTCGTTATGGTTTTTATTACCACATCATCATTTTGGAAGCCTGATCTTGGTGGCAACACCTTAGGGACCTGTCAAGAAAGTGGAGCAAATCTTTGGGCTTAGCGAGGAAGATTTGGAAGAGCAAGGCAGGGTACGAGAGCCCTAGGCCCTGGGTTAGGGATTAGGACAAGGGAAAGCATTAGTACTCAAGGGGAGGGACCAAGACAGAATGTCATTCTGATGGGCTGGGCCAAATTATCAGGGAGCTGGGAGTGCAGGAGGGAAGAAGCTGAATATGGTAGCACTCGGTTTTTCTGAGACTGACTCTGGTTAAGAGATGTAATTAGCTGAGAGAAGAACCCAACAAAACATGGTGGGAAACCGGAAAGCATCACAGTGACTCCCTGGGTTGGCACCTTTAGAACCCAACCTTTCTGTACCCTCAATTCCACATATGTACTCCCTTGCTTACTGACCTCTTTCCACCTCTCTGAGGTCACCTCACCCCTTCACTTGGTTTCTGCCACCACAAATCTCAGCCCTTCTTAATGCTACTGCTTTTTCATGCTTTCCTTCGGCATATATTTATTGAGTACTTGCCATGGCCAGACATAAATTTTGGTACCAGGGATAGAGTGGGGAATAAGACAGGCAACACTCCTTGTTTTGTGAAATTTAAAGAATATGTCGGCCTTTTCCTGCCCTGGAATGGTGCCTTCTAGGTAATTCTTCAGCCTGGTCCCTGGGACTTTCTCTCTGGTATGCTACATATCACTTACCCCCTTGTTGGTCTCAGTCTTAACAGCCCTATTAGTCACTAAAACCCAGATATAAGAGGGATAACTTAAATCTTCATCCCACCTTCATATCCCACTTTGATGTTGGCTCCAAGGCAGGGCTAAGTCTGTGGTTGGAGGTATTAGTGGCTTCATCTGGAGATGGTGAAGAAGAAAGAGCTAGCATTAACAATAGTCCTATCAGCCTATAAAATTCCAAATCTTCAGGTAGAACAATGAATAACTACTTGTGTCAGTTAAGGTTCTTGGGTTGCAAGCAGCAGAAACAGGCTCCAGGTAACTTAAGTCAAAGAGACTTACTGGAAGGATATGGGACATCATGAACAAGATTTAAAGGAATAGCTGAAGAGTCAGATGTCAAATGGGACAGAGTCTGGGGCATCTCATGGACTTTGTTTGAAATCCATGCCTCTGTTAGAAAGAACGGCCCCTAATCATATTTCTGTGCTTTTTCTCTCTCTACTCAAGAGAAAAATTCCTGAGAGAGAAGAAGGCTGTTGTTCTGGCTTGAGTTACATTTCTACCCCTTCCCACCCAAAGCCCAATTAATAGTTTCTACCATATCTACAAGTAATATGACCTGGTAGTTCCCCAAAACAAAATTAGGGTGTGACTACCAGAATGGGGAATGAACGCTGGGTAGGAAAATACATACAGATGTCTACCTCCCAAATCTGGGTAATGTTCCTATACCCAAAGCCATGCTTTAGGAACATTTCATGAAGAGGCATAAGAACATGTCCTCCTGGAAAGATTTTCAGTTGCAGGGAGCAAGACTGTGGCCTAATTATAATAAAGTTGATGCTCATGTTGGGAATTTGGAGTGACATTGATAGAAATACCAACAACAAGTGATTTAACAATCCCAAAATGAAAGATTTTATTTTTGTATTACTTGTTTTTCTTTTAAGTCTGTTCTATATTTTTGTAATTGTAATTCCACTGAATTTAAAATTAGTCATGTGTTCACATGGTTCATGCACCTTCCTCCCTCCTGCCACCTGGAAAGTGGATTTCTCCATCTTGAAACTTGGAGGCTGCCCCTTTGGATCATGAGGACAAAAACACCAGCAGGACAGGACAGGGTGCTAGAAGAAACCTAGATTCTGGGAACTTTATGGAACAGAGACATGACTTTAGCCCTGCTCTGTATTGCTCTATATTGTTCTGTAATAGAGAAGTAAGCTCTTCCTTGTGAAAATCAGTCAAGCCTAATTCCAACTGCCTCTCCAAGGTTACACGACCAATAAAGGGCAGAGCCCTGATTTTAACTCAGTTCCAGAGCCTGGGCTAGGTGAGGCCAGGGAAGCACCCGAGGTATAAAATTTAAGGAGGCAGTCACGCTCAGGGTCATGCAGGTGCTGACCGTGCTCTCGTAGGACTCTAAGTGTAGGTGCCTCCTAAAATTTTGAGCCCTGGCTGCTTGTCTTGCCTTCGCCAGTTCAGCTTCGTCAGCTCCCAGATCCCAGGCCCTGTCGATACACCGTGACTGCAAGAAAGCAACTGGTCTTTGTCCGAGATTTGAGAAATGCCTGCTTTGATGTTAACAATGAGATGCAAGATTTTAAAACTTTCTGAGGTCTCCATTCCATAGCTCCCCTGCTATTTCACAAGCTTGCTTTTCTCATTAGCTGGCACAGGAGTGAAAAGCCCTTCTGAAATACCTCGCCCTCCCATCCGCTTTCCAAGCAGGCAACCTTGTTTATATATCGCTTCTCCTGGATGAATCATTTGTAGCAAGACTACAGCTTCCACTTGTCCATGAGAAACTGTTCAAAACAATCCTTTATATTCTTCATAAAACCTCAGGAGTAACAATAGATATTCACAATAAGATGGCTACTTGTCAGCCTCTCAAAGTCAGGGGAAAAACAAGAGTAACTCTGTGCCATCAAAAATCATTTTAAAATAAAAACAAAACCTCCCTGTGATTGCTTATTTTTTGAGATCCCACCCTCCACCTTCTTTATATTGTGCTCCCTGCAGAAGCCTTTCTAGTTCCTTTTGCTTCTGGTTTCAAGGTGTTATTTTCACATGATCCTTCCTGAAACCCATAGAGTCATCATGGGGGGGCGGGGGGCGGGCAGATGAGGGCTGGTTTAGGGGCCAGAGTTCAGTTGCCATTGGCATCTTAGAAATCAGAACCCTTAAATCAAGTTTAGAGGGAAATGTAGAGTCGTTTCTCAAGAGTGGGTTTATTTGATATGCTGAATTTATGTAGTGCTACACAAAGATCTTCCAAAGAAACATATTCTGTAGATCTCTGCCAAACTCTCAGGAATAGAAAAAAGGTAAGTGAAGGAAAAGGGGCTGGGGAAGCTAATGGAAGTGGAGAATGGGGTCTGGATCATGGCTTGTGAAGAGACATAGTCCCAGAGCCTTCACATTAACTCTCATGCCATCCCCCTTCAAAGAGAGTGCTTTAATCTCCATCTTACAGATAGAAAAAATAAGTTCAGAGAGATTAAGTAACTTGTCCAAGATCACACAGCAAAGAAATAGCAAGTGAAAACTCAAATCCAGGTTGACCTGAGTCAATACCGATGCTCTTGCAAGTTTGCTTTGCTGCCTGCAAAAGCTCAATCTATTTCCTATAGAGGGAAGATCAGCAAGATGTGGGAAGTCAGGAAACTGAGGATCTAGTCCCAGCATGGGAACATGGGACAAAGCCTTCCATTTCCCCTGGGACTCGGTGCTCTTACCTACAGAACAAGAAAGTAGAACTAGGTGGTTCTTCAACTGCTTCTGCTCCTTGACAATCTGCGTTTCCATATCTACTCCCATCAAAGGCATCCAACAAAAGCACAGAAATAACAGGAAGGGTGAGCCACAGGCAGGATCCCTCCCTGTGGGTCAGGAGTCCAGGAAAGGCCAGAGACCGCCACTGCAGGATAAATAAACGAACTCAGTGTTCTTTGCACTCTCCCACTTTTTCATCAACCTTTCCAGCCCCTGCCTCCACCATCTGGGTACTCTGCTCCTGGCCTTACCATCTCCAGCCGGTCTCAACTTGTAGCACACCATCCAGGCTTGCCTGGATTCCTGCAGTGCCGAGTTAAAAGGCTGGCCTAATTGTTTTTTATATGGTCAACTGGATGGTTCCTTTTTGCAAATTATAAGAAGGTGCTTCTCAGACTTGGGTAGGGATAGCCCTGACTCAGGATGTATGGCTTGGCAGGCAGAGCATGAACTGACTTTCAGTTCCTGCCTTCCCCATTCAGCCAGATGCCCTGTGCAGTGAACAACTCAAACAACTGTATGTGGCAGCCCTGGGGTGAGGCCAACTGTTGATTCATTTCAGTGAATTGTACTCCATTCTTCCAATTAGGCATGGCAGAGAGGAACCTATGCTATATCCTGACCCTTTTCTATCCTTCATCTCTCATGTTCTACCCACCATACTATTGATTTAGCTCCTATTTACATCTCAAGAGTTCCCATTACTCTCCAACGCCACTACCACCCTGATCAAAAGAACATCTTTCTTCTGAACTCCAGCACTAGCATTCTAACTCGCTTCCTTCCATCTATTCTGTCCTGCCTTGTGTTTATTCCTGTTGTCCCGGCCAGAAGGTATAGGAACTCAGTGAGTTTAACACTGAGAGCTAACAAATTGGATGATCTTTTCAAAATATAAATATGGCCATACCTCTTTCGTGCTTGAACTTTCAGTGGCTTCTGATGACTTTTAGACTAAGGACAAAACTCTTGACTCAGATCCCTCCCTACATTTCCAGAATCACTTCACATTGTCTTCTTTTCAGCTCTCCTCTCCCCAAATCCTCAGGAAAGTGACCCATGAGCACAGTCTTCTCTCTACCTTCAACACTGGTCCTCATTCTTTGCCTGTTAAATCCTACTCACACTTCGAGTATGTCAAGGGTCAAGCATTACACCTCAGAAGGCTTTTCCTGAGCCCCCTGACTGGCCAGCTCTCCTTAAAATAAGTCCTTCAGAGACAAGAGCCTTCTTCCCTTTGTAGCACTCATCAGTTACCCTTCCACACGTATCTGTGAGATCGTCTGACACTATCTCTCTCCAACTGACCTCTAAGCTACATCACACAGTGCCTGGGCTTATCGCTGTATAGTGTTGGGCACACAGTATCTCCCTGATAAACATATGTTGAATGAATGAGGTTTGGGGATCATTTCCAAGTGATCTACTAGTTAGTGCCCCCAAACTGGGGGGTGTAAAAGGAAGAGGAAGAAGAGAAAACGATAGAAGATAACAACTGGCAAACCATTTCTTCATAACTAACCAACTCTGAATGCATCTTCTATGAGGCATCGTGGTTAACTGGTTCCGGGCAAACATTTGTTGAATCAGTGAATAAAATCTAATCATTCAAGGCCCAGATTAGATGCCACATCTGCTAGAGAGACTCAGAAGTAATCTCTCTGTGCCATACATGTCCAAAGCATGTCATCATTCCATCTCTGCTGATAGTTTTTATCTTGTGTTAGAATTATTTGGATATGTGTCTCATCTCATAGAGCACACTGGAATTGCCCAATTGATTCCTGCTCTGATCTTCCATCCCCCAACATCTAGCACAATGTCTATCTGTAATAGTGTTCAAATAAGGTTCAGCAAGGAAATGAAGGCACAAATGTGTGATAAATCATGCTTGTTTAGCTCTCTCTCTCTCAGGGGTACAAACTGTTAGTTTGAGTGTATTTCTGACTTTCCTGATCCTACATTCCCTTCAAAAAGGCTAGGGGAAAGGATTACTTGGGATACTTTCAACCACTTTAAATTTAGTAAGTCTCCATTGTGGGAAGCCAGGTTGTTGTCTCCCTCCTCCTGTCAAGCATTTTTAGTCTGGACGATCTCGACAGCTTTCTAATTTAAATCAGAGAATTTCCAGTACCACATATGTGCCCCAAGCATGCCAGAGGCTCAAAATCCAGCCTTGGAGGTCTCAGTACCGACCTTATGATCATTTAGGTATATGGCCTCATGCTATTTAATAACTGCCAACACTTTCAATAAGTCTTTTGTTTGTACCAATCAAATACATGCATTAAAATAGAAAATCTAGGGGCAACTGGGTGGCTCAATTGGGTAAGTGTCTACCCTAGGCTCAGATCATGATCCCAAAGTCCTGGGATTGAGCCATACATCAGGCTTCTTGCTTGGCAGGGTGCCTGCTTCTCCCCTGCCAGCTGCCCCCACCCCTACTTGTGCTTGCTCTCTCCCTCTCTCTTTCTCTCTCTCTGTCAAATAAACAATAAAATCTTAAAAAAAAAAAAAAAAAAAAAATCTAACCCTCTTATTAGGTCTCTGATTGAAAGACATTTTAGATAATGTGTCAGGATGGTGAGAGTCTCAACTCTTCTCTGACGATAAGCTACCATTAGAAATCATATATGCATGCTGAAATATGCCTAAGAGTTGCCAAGTTTTAAAACAGAGGGAGGCCTCAGATGTTATTTGACCTAAATGCCCATTTTACAGATGGTGAAACTTAAGTCCCAGGAGAGGAAGGGACTGGACGAGTGGGTCATGGAGTTGAGATGCACACTCAGCTTCAGAGGTCTTCGGAGTCAAAATACTATTGAATCTCCTGGGGTGTGACAGACTTTTTAAATACTTTATCACTGCTTATCTCTAATTACACCTCAGGAAATGTGTCTTGTCTACATTTCATAGGTGAGGAAACTGAGCTCAGAGAGTTGAAATAATTTGTCTCAATGTCTCCTGTCTACCAAATCATTCAGATAACAAAGTTGGGGTTGAAACCCATATCTGTTCAAATCTGAAGATAGAGCTTCTCCTAGGAGTTAAAGGCCACTGGAACTTTGTGAAGAGCACATTGCTATTGAGTGATAGGTTTGAGACCAAGAGAATACAAATTCTATTCTAGAGAATTCCAGAGCAGAGATGTCATAGGCTCCTGTGTCCCCAGACCTCTCACACAACCACTGCTAGTATCCTGAATAGCCAGAACAATGCCTTCTCAAACTTTATTGTGCACACAAATCACCTGGAGATCTATTAAAAGTGCAGATTCTGGTTGACTAGATCTTGAGTGGGGCCTGAAATTCTGCGGATTCTGAAATCTCAGGTAATACAAATGCTCCTAGTTCTGGACCACACTTGGTCAAACAAGGGTGCTGAAGATCTATCTCAGTCTTCAGAAGCTCCATCCCCAGACTGTCAAGCAGCAAAATTCATAAGACTGAGGCAGGGCAGCTATGGTTGAGTAGTTGGAGGAGGCGCAAATGGTGTGTAGATATCATTTGCTGAACATCTTACTATGTGCTGGCATATCACTAAGGACTTTATTGTATAATCACATTTAATCCCCCCATAACCCTCCTAGTAGCTATTGGTGCCCACAGTCTATAGATGAGCAAATAGACTCAGAGTTCAGGCAACTTCTCCAAATTCACAGGGTTCTGTCTGATTCTAAAACTCATGCTCTTAACCACAATGCCAACTTCCTCCACCAGGAGCGTCTCCTTTACACTCAGTAATTCTGAATGGCACTTTCGAGGGGGAAGGAGTCTTTGAGCAGATATTGATTAGCTGATAGGGATATCCCAAACTTCACACCAGAATGCTAACAAATATCTTAGCCCAGATGTTGATCAACTTGCTAGAGGAATGTGCAAAGGATTCATTCACACCAAGACAAAAATTAGCATAAATAGCTTGAGTGAAAAATTAGAAATAACTTGCATGCTCCAGGATAAAGGAATGGTTAAATAAAACATAGTATATTAAACAATAGGCATATTAATTAAGCAATGGGTATACTGATTTCAGTAATATATTTGCTAGAATCTGACTCATTTTTGCATTATCTGACTCGTTTTAGAAAAGATGTGAGTGGGGGAGCTGTGTGTGGTGGGTGTGTATTCACACATAGGAAAAGATTGGAATGAGATGTTCCAAGAAATTAGTATCAGTAACCTTTGGGTACAATTATTATTCATTTTTTTCTTTTCTTTTCCTTTCATACTTACCTATACTTCTCATTTTTCTATAACAAGGGTGAATCATTTGTGCAATTTTTAATTTTTTTTTTTATTTTTTTATTTTTTCAGTAATATATTTGCTAGAATCTGACTCATTTTTGCATTATCTGACTCGTTTTAGAAAAGATGTGAGTGGGGGAGCTGTGTGTGGTGGGTGTGTATTCACACATAGGAAAAGATTGGAATGAGATGTTCCAAGAAATTAGTATCAGTAACCTTTGGGTACAATTATTATTCATTTTTTTCTTTTCTTTTCCTTTCATACTTACCTATACTTCTCATTTTTCTATAACAAGGGTGAATCATTTGTGCAATTTTTAAAAGAAAAAATAAATATGTAAGAGAAACCAAAAAGTTTTTCCAAAAGGGGAAATGGAAGTAGACAAACATGCATTACCAGATATTAAAATACATTATAAAGCTGTAAATATTATAACAACTTAGGGTTGGGAAATACTAGACTGACAAATCAGTGGAAGAGACTAAAATAAAATATAAGATTTGGATACATAAGTAATTTGCTTTTTCTCTTTACATGAGAGGCTCTTCTTTTTTTTTTTTTTTTTTTTTAAGTTTTTTTTTTATTTNTTTTTTTTTCAAGATTTTTATTTATTTATTTATTTGACAGAGAGAGAGATTACAAGCAGGCAGAGAGGCAGACAGAGAGAGAGGAAGAAGCAGGCTCCCTGCCGAGCAGAGAGCCTGATGCGGGCCTCAATCCCAGGACCCTGAGATCATGACCTGAGCCGAAGGCAGGGGCTTTAACCCACTGAGCCACCCAGGCGCCCCATGAGAGGCTCTTCTAAAAATAATACAAAACTATTGTATGGCCCCCCAAAATGCTACATATGCAGCCTGTAGACCATTGACAAAGTGGGGGGAATATTTCTAATATATACGACAAATAAACAGGACTAGTTTTCTTAATAGATAAAGGGTAGATAATAGATAATTATCTTTTCTTAATAGATAAAGGGTTCTTATAACTCAATAGATAATTTGGTAGAAAACATAATCATCTATTCAAAAACAGTGAGGGGTGTTGATGAGCAAGAGAATGAATCTTGATTATAGTAACACCTAGAAAGGGGGCACCGCTTTTTGCCATGGTTCTCCCTGGTCATCAAAGTTTTTATGTAACCCTCAAGGTAGAAATTCAAATCAAACTAGAATAGGAACAATTTCATGAGTCACATCTGACCACTGAGAGACTCATCAGAAGCTTAGGGAGAGAAGGATCATAAATTAATACTTGTATCCTATGTGCACAATTCATAGTTTGGGTTTTTTTGCTTGTTTTTGGTTTGGGTTTTTGGCACTTAATTAGGTTTAAGCTAACTGTCAAATAAAGCAGAGAAGGAAGGGAAGTAACATGGCTTCTAAGATGAAAAGATATAGCTAAATGGGCTTAAATCCCAGTTCTTCTCTGACTGTGTATATCTTCAGACACCTCACTAAACCTTCCTTTCCTCATCTGTAAAATGGGTTCGAGAAATCTGTGGGAAAAATAAGATTGCCTATGTAAAGCACTTAGCACCCCTTAGTGAGTGCTCCATAAATGGTGACTCCGATGACATTCTCAGAATTATTATTACCAGTCATGGAATGGCAGAAACAGGGGCATGCATTGTGCCTCCCCTCTCCTCGCCCCAGTACTGAGCCTACAGAGCAGACCCCTGTGATTCCTGGGTTGGGGAAGGTAGCACAGCACTGTGGCCACATGGATGGTATGTGGCTTCATCTCCCGTCCAGAGCTCTGCTCCAACACAGGGAGCCTCCCAGGACCTCTGAGTCCTCATGCAGAGAGAAAGTTGGTGGTACAAGCCGTAGAGAGCAAACTCAAGGAGAAGGTGTTTGGGGAAACACTCTCTGTCAGCCTCAGCCCTGCCTTCTCCTATTCAGAGATCTCAAGCCTGTACAGCAAAGTTTACCTCTAAGTCACCTCAGATGCCTCGTCAACCCATCCAGCAGGGCTTAGAAGATGTCATGAGACCAGGAATCTGCTAACTTAGGCAGGACCAAGCAGTTCCTAGCTTCATGCAGTACACAAAAATCCAGCTGATTGAAAAACCATGGGAAACCCTAGAGTATCCCCTAAATGGTCATCATTGCCCAAATACACGCCACATAGCCCTATTTCCTGCACCTTCTCTGCCAACCAGTCCAGGACCCAACATCCCAGGACCAACTAATAGCCAACATTCATGGAGGGCCATCTGTGTTCCAAGCCTAATGCTAAGCATTTTACCTGCATTGCTTCAATGAATCCTCACAGATCTATGAGATGAGTACTCTCACATCTCATCTACAGATGGGGAAACTGAGGTTTACGGAAGGTTTAAGTACAGAAATGAAGTAACTGACTATTACAGGCTAGGGCCTCAAACCCAAGTCTTTCTGACTCTGGTCTTGGTTATTACGCTGCTTCCCTAGGAATTATTTCGCAGATGCCCCCAAGAAGTGAAGGGACCCACCCAAGATCACACAGCTGGGATTCAAATCTACAACTCTCCAAGTCCAAAGTCACACACTCCCCATGATACCCTGCTGTGTTCCCCAGGCACATAGGGCTAGCCTTTAAGTGTCCCTTCCCTGAGCCTAGAGCCTGCTGTCATCCCAGCAGATTTGCACATTCCTCTAGCAACCGTCCCATCATTGGTTGATGGCCTGGAACCATGCCTGACTTTTCTCAGCTCCTTTCCCAGGGGGCTGGTACTAGAGTCTGTTCTTGCCAGTGGGACACTTGTTGTGCATGGACAGATCTTCCCCAAAGATGAAAAATCCCAGCTTGGTTCTGGGGAAGGCAAACAGGAGTTCCCACTTCAGGCACACCTACTCTGGAGAGTGAAAAGCAAACTAACCCATCTTCTTGGTTGCTTCACTGGGTCTTTGAAGTTGCCCTGCTCCTAAGCTGACTTAGAAAGGGTGAAGACATCAGTGCCTCATCCCGCCTTCTCCCACTTTTGTCCACCTGCTCAGGCAGCCATGTGAGGGACCCACAATGCCTTGTACTCCGCCTGACCCATGACAACTGGGCCCTGTTATTTTTTACTGTGATTGTTCATTTCCAGTTGTAAGAGCAACAGGCTCTTTGTGTTATTTCCCACCACTCTGACAAACCCGCCTTCTCCACAGCAATGCTGCAGGAGCATTTAGCAACCCTGCTAAAGCGAGCAGGAGTCACAGAGGAAGTATTGTAACTGGCATAAGTACAAATTAAAATTCCTCCAAGGTGTGCGAAGGATGCCACGACTGGATCAATTTGCAAATAAAGGCTCCCATTCAAACTGAGGGATTCAAGAGAGGAAAAGCAGACTAAGAAACAGAATATTTAAACACTTCAAATCATTTCCTCAGAAAGGCTTTCCGCATCTTGCTGGAGGAGCGAGTCATCTTCCTGTGTGAAGTGTTCGGACTCACTTCCGGTGAGTCATGAGAGGGGCATTCAGGTCTGAATGCAGCCAGCATGCACGTGGTGGAGCCCACGGTTCTACAGTTTCCTCTTCAGAAAACAGAGGTGCTGCCTCCTGGGCCCCATAACTGCCGGCTTCTCTCCAGGCCACCAAACAACCGGAGTCTCTGAGGGGCATCTGCTGACAGCGTCTGCCAGCTCCCTATCCAGTGCACCCGTGAGGTCTGTGACTCACAGTAAGCTCGCCCCAGAAGCCATTTCCCTGTGCAGGCTCCTTTGGCTGAAATTCTTGCCAGCCCCGAGAAAGGTCTGTGGTGCTGGCCAGCTGCAGTCGTGCGTTGGGAAGCAGCGAAGACCCAGCCTTACCTCAGACAGCAGCAGCACAAAGAGCAAAAATACAAACCGACACACACCGACTGGTGTGATAAATGATGTGCTTGTCTATTCAGGAGTCTGGAAACCACACAATGCAGACGTGGTGGAGAAGGCAAACACATGCCATACGGGCAGAAGGCTATGTGTTATCTAGTCAAACATGGCCCTTCAAAAGAGAAAAGGAAGGAAAAGAACCCACTGCTCTGAAAGGAAATTGAGCAGGTCAGTAAGAGACTTGGTATTTCAGAAACTCCCATCCTACCTCTAATTTGTGTTAATCGTAATGCCTTCCAATGATCCCCACAGAAAGGTGTTGCCTTTTCCACTTTACACAAGCTGAACTTCAGAGAAGTTAAGTTGCCACAGACCACAGCAAGAGTCAGTACTCCAGTGGCATTTGAACCCACATCTGTCAGACTTCCACACTCTTAACTACTTCAAAATTCATTTCCTTCTGATAAATTTTTATTGAAGACCACTTATGGGCAATGCCATAGCTTGGAGCCAGACCCCCTTATGAGTTGTTGATGGAAGAAAAAAAAAAGAGAAAGAGGGCAAAAGTCCTAGATGTGTTGCTTTCTAACTATGTGACCTTGCGTAAGTCCCCAATAACCTCCATCACCTTAATGTTTGAGTCTGTGATTGCCTTAAGAAGTGTTCAGGAGAGGCTCTTGGGTGCATTTCCCATGTTGACCCTAAGAAATATAGTTTTCTTATTCATTCATTTTTTATCTATTTATTCCATCACTCTATAAACATGTATTGATTATTCAGTAACAATCTTTGGGACAGAGGGGTAAATAAGACACACTCCCTGCCATCAAAGCAGTCATGGTCTGGTGGAGAAGAAAGGCCTCCAAAGGGAGTCACCCTGCAGTGAGATTAATGGGTGTCCCAGGGAGAAAAAGTTCCAGCAGTAAGAGAAACAAGCACAACTAATTCTGCCCAAAGGACTGGGGGAAATTATAGAGAAGGTGACAGTCGACCCAGGCTTTGAAGAATGAGTAAGTATTAGCTACGATGAGTGTGCTTCATGTCCTGTCCTGTCTAGGCACAGTCTATACTGTAACCTCAGGTGACGCTGACTCTACCATCTTGAATAACTGAGCAAACGAACGTGTGGAAGGACAGTATAGGGGGTAACAACACAGGCTTAGGAGTCAGGCAGTCCTGTGTTTGAACTAGAGCCCCGTCACTTACTAGCCCTGCCCTAGGCCTGAGTCTCTATCACCACAACCTTTTGAAGTGCTCCTCCTTTTTGGCAGCTTTTTTTTAAATCCCTTTCCAAACCTGCCTCTTTTCAGTTAAAGGTCCTCCTACAAACCTACGAAGTGCTCACCACTGCCAGGTAGTTGGTAGGTACTGGGGGGAGAGGCAGGGGTGAGCAGGACACTGTCCTTGCCCCTAGGAGCACAAGCATTTCGGGAGGTAGGGACAGGGATAGCCTCACTAGGCACAATGGGCCATGCACCGTGGCGGTCGCCTCCTGCTGGACAACGGGGGCACAGACAAGGGGTGGTTCATGCTCAAGGCTCCATCCTCAAACCATGGCCACTTTCTGAAGTTACATTTGGGGTCCTTTAGCCCTGCATGGCACTGTTGGGTAGTTTATTAGAAAATTTAGAGCTGGAGTGGAATTTTGATATCATTCTACAAGTGAGAAAAAAGAGGCCCAGAGAAGCGAAAGGCATGGGTAAGAAGGACAAAAACTGGTTCTGGACCCAGTCCTCTGGACTTCGGTGTCTTGGTAATTTTCAGCAGTGATGAGATTCCTAAATCTTCCATGTCCTTCTATCCCACCCACGGTCATGCCCTGTGGTCTCATTCAGCTGTGTGTAATAATGTAAGACAGGGACTCTGAATAAATATAAAATTTCTCAGTGGGACAGTTGAATGAAGGAAATCATTCTTTGGGGCTCATTTCCATACATTTCTCTAGTGAGGAGCTCTGTTTATCTAGTCGAAGTACCAAGTCTCAGCTAACATTAAAATCAGCTACAGATGAATTTCTTTTGTGAAATGTAGTAGATGGAAAACATCCTGATGTGGAATCTCAGAAGTCCGGATTCTAAGATCAGCTTTGCCAGTTGGTTGCCTTGGGGCCTCAGGCAGGTCACTCCCCTCTCAGGCCTCCAGCATCCCCTCAGATGCAAAGATGGCTGAACCCAATGGAAGCTCCATGAGATCCAGGACTTTGTCAACAGGGGAGTCTCTCCAAGGCCCGCAGCCATGTACAGTACACTGTAGGGACTCAACCCATGCTTCTTTTATAAGAGAAATATCTTCAAAGTCACCAGCATTCACTGAAGAGGAGTACATAAAATCATTTCCAAAATCTGAAGTTTGTCTCTGTTCATTTTTTCCCCTCTCTCTCATTAGAAGCATGATTACCTCCCCACCTCCCCGTCTCTTAGCAACAACATGGAAGGGTTGACTGTTCCAAAGCACTTCTCAAGTTGCGTGACCTGGCAGCTGTGAATTATTCTGTGTACTCTAATATTACCATTTCGGCATCGCTCCCCCTCCGCTGTCACTCCCCGGGCCTCCTGCTCAAAACCACCCGCTCAGCGCCTCGCCTCACTTGTTGCTGAAAACACACCCTGATTCCGCCTACCTCCACCAAGCTCCTTTGTGCAATTGTTCAGGACACCAGAAAACTTGACAGAATAACGTATTTTAACAGGAGCACAAGAATGTAGGGAGGTAAGGTAAATACTTGGCAATACTTGCAAATCCCAGATCTGAAACCCATACACATTTTTCTAGGGTCTTCCATTTGTCACTTTATTGTGCAATGGATTAAACCAAAAGAAAAAAATTAAAACAGATAATAATGACTACCATTTATTGAGCACCTACTATGTGTCAAGCAACTTCCCACAGTCTTCCCCGTTTTATCTTCCCAACCATCCAGGGAGCACCCACTTTTACAGATGAGAGAACTGAGGCTCAGAAATGTATATGAACTGCTCAGGGTCACACAACTGGTAAAGGCTGCTGCCAAGACTGGGTCTGGGTCTGCTATCTGATTCTCAAATGTAGGGCTTTATAATTGAGAATAATCTGGAAAGGGTTAACCCACAAGAACCACCTAGCAAAAAGAGAACAGAACGGCAGTTCCAGTCCATCTAGTCCTTTCTCCACCCACTTTATTTCCACTCCTAAAACTGAAATAACTTGTTTTCTGTTGTTCCAATATAGAGAGCTGACTAAACGTTGAGCCTACTGAGGAGATGCCTAGCAATTATTAGGCCAAAGAGAGTTCAGGTTGGAATGGGCCTTCCGGCTCATTCAATCTAGCCCTAATAGTTTATAGGTGATGAACTGAAGCCCAAAGAGTTTAAGACAGACACCCAAGTTCACCCACCTTATCAGTAAGTATCAGAGCCAGCCTTATCGTCACCAAATTCTATGCTTTTCATCTGTGAGAAGCATCCTGCCATGTATGAGCCAATGGCTCTGAGGCCTAAATATACTATCCTCAAAGTGTTTTGCCTGGCCACAGCTAGCACACGTAGTTGCTGCTGACCTGAATCCTCTTGGAACCTGTCTCTTTATCTGTAAGTGGGGTTGGCAAGGGTCCTTAACTCATACCTTTGGGAAGAAATTCCACTGAGCTCCAGGATGTGGCAGAGTGTTGTAGTGCTTGCTTCCCAAACACGAGCTCTAATCTTTCGGGGCTATCGGGTAGGGCATTTCACGTTCCTGCAGATTCCCCAGGTGGGCAGCATTAGAATAAGGTCGGAAGCACCTGCCCCTGCCCTCTTATGATTATGGATGATTAGGAAACAGGAGAAAGAAAAAAAAAACACGGGAGAAAATATTAGAACTTGTGTCCACATAATATGCCTTACTTTCTCAACCTTCTCTTCTTGGCACAGCTTCGACTCCACGGAAGCCCCAGTGGGCGAGAAAAGCTGTCAGGCGGAAGGTCACAGAAGAACTGGCAGAGGGAGGGCCAGGCTAGATTAGAAGTCAGGTGCTGCCAGGTAAAGGGCTCAGAGTGTGGGAGGCAGCTGCACCGCACATGTCACGAACCTCAAGGACTGTGGGGTCACCCCACATGCATGAGCCTAGATTGCACACGAGGCAGGTAAGGCCAACAGGAGACGGGACGATGCCATTCTCGATTTACCAGAGTTCCTATCATCTCCCTTTCCCTCTCTCCCCTCTCTCTAAGGCCCCTTTTCAGGATGAAAATAACTCCCGACCTCATGTCTTTGCCCTTGCTTCCTCCAGACTCCGGGTCATCCCCCTCCTCCTTACCAGGCTGCACCACCAGCAGTAGTGAGTTGGGGAGTGAGGAAGTAGAACCAGTTTGTGCAGAGAAACGCTGCAAGGAGTTTCCCTGGGGGAGGATGGAGAGAGAATGAAAGGCACTAGGGTGACAGCTGGGGTTTAAGCTGATTGTGTGTGTGCGTGCGTGTGTGTAGTCAAGTGTGTTCTAAGGAAGAGATTGAAGCCTATTTACATGGTTTCAGGCAGAAGCCAGTAGAAAGGAAACGGCTGAAAGGACAGGAGCCAAAGCACTAGCACGGGGTCTCTGAGAAGGTGAGAGGGGAGGAGGCCCAGAGCCCCAGGCAGCAACTGGCCTCACTCAGGAAGAGGGACCGCTCTTCGGTTGTGGTAGGAAGGGAGCAGGGTACCAAGCCGCAGAGGTAAGAGCTTCAATCTGCCAGCTCCCAGGGCTCAGTACTGTCTCGCCTCTGTGCAAGCTATGGCCTCACGCCAAGGGCTGCCTGCAGTGCTCCACACATGTGAATTGCCTTCTTCACCACAACCTGCAAGGAGGGCCTAACAGGCCCATTTTATAGATCCCCCACCGAATCTCAGAAAGCATGTGAAATTGCCGAAGGTTGCACAACTAGTATTATTAGTAAAAAATAGTGCTGACACAAATACAGCCCGAAGTCTGTGTCAGTCTTTATTCTGAGTACTTCATATTCATTAACCTATTGAACCCTGTGAGGTGGGTGCTATTACTCTCCTGACTTTACAGATGAAGAAACTGAGAAACTGTGTGATTAGATAACTTGCCCAAGGACAAACACTGTGAAAGCCCTTGAACCCAGGCTGTCTGCCTCCCAGGTCAGTATCTGGAGCCCTCATGTCACGTTGGTTGTGGGAAACAAAGCACTGCAGATCGAACTCGTTTGTCTGATTCCAAAGGCCATGCTTTGCTCACGTGTCAAGGGATGAGGCTACCTAAAGGCAAATCAGCGTTGAGAGTTGAATACTCTGTTCCAAGATCTAGTTAGGATGTTGAAAAACAAGTAACAAGTAAGCCCCCGAAGACTTCCTCCAATTTCTCTTTGGCTAAAACTGGGTGACAGGGTTCTCCCCCATACCCTAAAGGCTGGGGTGTCTCTACGGTGGAAGCGGGAAAGTGGGGAAGGTCCAATGTGGTATAAATTTAACCCATCAGCAGTGTCTGCTCCATCCATGCCAAGCAAAAGGGCTATACTTAAGTCTTCCTATATTCAGTAAGTCCTTCAGGGACCATGATTCTGGTGGGCCCTATGCCAGCTCCAGGCACACAGGAGTGAAAGCCCATGGTTCCTTTTTTTTTTTTTTTAAGATTTTATTTATTTATTTGACACAGAGAGAGAGAGATCATAAGTAGGCAGAGAGAGAGGAGGAAGCAGGCTCCCTGCTGAGCAGAGAGCCCAATGTGGGGCTCTATCCCAAGATCCCAAGATCATGACCTGAGCTGAAGGCAGGGGCTTTAACCCACTGAGCCACCCAGGTGCCCGAAAGCCCATGGTTCTTGCTCTTCAAAGAGCTTACAGACTGGGACTTGGAACAAACATGAGAGCAGACAAGTCCATCGAGGCATG
This sequence comes from Ailurus styani, assembly GCA_002007465.1. Taxonomy (NCBI): domain Eukaryota; kingdom Metazoa; phylum Chordata; class Mammalia; order Carnivora; family Ailuridae; genus Ailurus; species Ailurus styani. The sequence goes on from LNAC01000120.1 coordinate 3,898,628, forward strand.
TAGCAAGGTCCTCCAAAGGATGCCAGAAACAGGAGGATGCGCGTCTGTCTAGGAGAGGAACTGAGGCACAGGCTTCACAGAGGAACCGTCATTTCAAGGAAAGAAGGTTGCCAGAGGAACAAGGGAAGTGAGGGCATGTGATTCAGGCAGAGAGGACACACATGCCAAGTCAGAGAAGCATGGGGAAGGATGGCACGTTCTGGGGAACTGGCCACAGGACAGTATGACTGCAGCAGAGCTGAGGGCTTTTGGGGTGGGAGATGCAGCTGGAGAGGGAGGCAGGGGCCGAATCCCCTCACGGTGGGAGCTGGACACCCTGTGTGCAAATTTAGCCTCCACTCCTTACTCCCGCCCTGGGCAGCTGTTCTGTTACTACAGGTTTGCAGGGCTAATCGTGTTCACGGGGAGCACAGCTCAATGCGCTGGTGGCGGGCGGCTGTGGTCCTCAGTGTAGTTAGTTCCCAGGGAAGGCGCTCAGGGGGCCACGCCGGCTGGTGGAGGGCCCCCTGCAAGACCTGCGCTGAGGGCTCTTTTTGCCTTTTCTTCCCCCTAATATTTATTTATGTGTGTATGTATGTATGTATGTATGTATTTATGCATGCATGTATGTATGTATGTATTTATTTACTATGCTCAGTGCCTCTTCAGGTTTCTTCCAGTTACTAAAAACAAGCACCAATGTAGGTCTTTCATGAAGAGAAGGTGGCACTTTGGAAAAGCAGGGTAGACCTGTATTTCCAATTTTCAGGTAAGAAAAAAGAGGCTCAGAAGAATTACCAGGCCCCCTCTCCAGAGCTGATAAGATGCAGATCCAGGGTTTGAACCCAGGCTGGCCAGAAGCCAGAGCCTACACTCTTTCCCCTCCCCCATAACAACTGCCTCCACTAGGCCTCCAAAGCTATCACTCCTTATTACATAACCAAAACAATAAAAAAATAAATAACCTTTCTTTCTATGGTGGCAGTGGCGATGTCATTCCAGAAACTAAGATTTGTTCCCTTTATAAATGAGGGGTCAGGGCATTTTTTCCCCCTGCTCATTATGAAGGCCTGCTTCCTACCAGAATGAATAATGAGGTTGTAGCTGTCTGCATTCAGCCATAGGAAGACGGGTAATTGTATTTCTTCCATGATGGGAGAACCAGCTGTGGCACTAATAAAAATGACTGCTTTTCAATTCTTTCAACAGAGTAAATAAAACTCCCTTGTGATTAACAGCAAATTGGTTTCCTACAGAGTCGTCGGATCGGAAGGGGTGCAACGAGGGGGTTGGGAGAGGAGATGAGGGTGGGGGCTTGGCTGGTGCTTCTATCCCAGCAGTGTGCTTTCTCCCGAGTACATGGCCCTGAGGTGCTTCGAGGTATTTTTAACTCCTTTCAGGAAATTCCCAGGTCTGGCAAAATAACACTCCAGTATCCTGGCATGGGGACAAAAGAGGAAAGGGGTCGCACTTATTAACAAGAGCAGTCCCTAAGGCTCTCAAATTTGGGGCACCGATTCTTTTCCTATTCATGTATTCTACGGATATTTATTCAATGCTTGTTAGTGGTTTATTCATTAACTATTTACTGAATGTCTACTATATTCTGACACAGAGCTATGCCTTGGGGAAGGAGCTCACAGTCTAACAGAGAGAGAGAGAGAGAGAGAGTTTGCTGCTATTCCTGTGATAAGTTCTATATACTGGAAGTAAAAGTTGGGAATTTGTATAGTCTTTTCATTCTCTCGACAAATAGGATAGAAAAGCTGTTTTGCCCCGGCTTTAAGCCAAAGAGTTACAAACCAAGTCCAGTAAAAGATCAAACAGAAGTGAAGATAACGGGCGCCTGGGTGGCTCAGTGGGTTAATGCCTCTGCCTTCAGCTCAGGTCATGGTCTCAGGGTCTGGGGATCGAGGCCCGCATCGGGCTCTCTGTACTCGGCAGGGAGCCTGCTTCTTCTTCTCTCTCTCTGCCTACTTATGATCTCTCTCTCTGTGTCAAATAAATAAATAAATAATTTTTTTAAAAAAGAAGTGAAGATAACATAGTTGGAAATGAGAACAGGGGGAAACGTGATTCTTAAATTTGCAAACTATTGGTGGATCAGACAGGGCCCCCATGGGAAACAGGGGATCCCCAAATTAGGGTAATTCGAGGAGAGTTTATTTACAAAGGGGTCCTTCATGTGCAAGGATGTGGGCAGGATGTTGGAGGCTCACAGGGGCGATGCAGGAACCCAAGATTAGCGGTAGTGGTGCTGTTACCAACCCAGGTCCAAAACAATAGGGGAAGACATTGGCTATAGGAACCTGGAAGGGAAGAATTGTCTGGGAAAGATCACTTTGGTAGGTGTAGTGATGGAGAGCTGAGCGTCAGAGCCGGCGTGACCATATAGTGAGGGTGTCCGAGAAATAAATACCTAATCATTTTCCTCCTTCCCAAGATTTTTTTCCATCTCACAGGTCAGGGGCATCTTCTTGCAGTAGAGATCATATCTGAGCTAGATCTTGACAGATGAATGGGAGTTTGTTAGGTGATAAAGGGAGGGGACAAGTCTCTAGGCAGAAGAAATAGAGCAAAAGCAAGAAGGTGGGAGGTGGACTGAAAACAGATCCTGAGAGACCTTTATGATATGCATGGAAGTTTGGTTTCTGTAGCCCAGGCACTGGAGAGCCATTGAATGATTTTTAAGCAGGTAAATAGCATGACCATATGCATTTATGAAAATCCTGTCGGCGGAAGCATGGGAGAAGGGACAGAGAGGGGTACAGCTTGGAGAAGAAGAGACAGCCTGGCTGGTGCAGCAAGTAGCAGATAAAGGGGGAGTGCCTGAGCCATAGTCATGGAGATGGAGATGGGGAAGATTTTGAAATAGTTGCAAGAAGTAGAAATGATGGCTGATTGAACCAGAGAAGGCCATGCAGGAGAGGGAGGCATCCAGGCTGATTCGCAGCACTCCTGCTAGGGTGTTAGTGGACCACACCATTTGCTGAGACTTAGAAAGGAAAGAGGCAGAACAGGTTTGGGGGGCGAAATGAGACAGTTTTGCTCTGAGGCATAGTGAGCTCCCCCTGCCTGCAGGACCTCTAAGTGGAGATGCCCGCTGGGACTTGGGTAGGACCCTCAAGTTCAGGAGAGGAAGACAGAGCTGGCCTGAGAGAGAGGCCTGGGACGCCTGAGCGTGCTGGAGGTTAGGACATGGAAGCACACAGGAAGAGCATGGACAGAGGGAGAGGGCTCCCCTGCTGGGCCCCCTCCAGGCCCTCACCTGCAGGATGAAATTGGGAGTGACTCCTTCACGGGTGGTTTCGAGCACTTGAGAGAAGGGATAACCTGTGAAAGTGCCTGGGACCTAGCAGATCCTAAATATACTTGCAGAAGCAGAGAAAAGGTACAAATGCTAAGAAACTTGATTTTACACCGTATTCATAGAAGAAACAGCAGCTGCTTTACACTTAACGGACACCACAGTCTTTTTTTTTTTTTTAAAGATTTTTATTTATTCATTTGACACAGAGAGAGAGATTACAAGTAGGCAGAGAGGCAGGCAGAGAGAGAGGAGGAAGCAGGCTCCCCGCTGAGCAGAGAGCCCGATGTGGGCCTCGATCCCAGGACCCTGGGATCATGACCTGAGCTGAAGGCAGCGGCTTTAACCCACTGAGCCACCCAGGCGCCCGGGACACCACAGTCTTATCTCATTGCCTAGATCATTACATATCTGTCTCTTCTTGCTCCTTGGACTGAAAGGAGAGGGAATAGACCCCAGTGTCATCTGTGTTTCACATTCCCCTACGTACTAGCAAAACAATTAGCACATAATAGCTATCCACTAAATATATAGATATAGCTGATTGATTGTCTGGTGGAGGGGGGAAAAATGAGAAAGACTCGAAGCTGGAGACAGTCCAATTACCCTAGCACTTCCCTATACCCGACGAGCCGCTCGCTCTGGGTCCTGCCCCTCCCCCACCGGAGAGACATGATTAATGTCCTTCCTCTGTTTGAGAGTGGTGGTCCCAAGATTAATGAAGTCAGAATCCCTTGGAGATACTTGAGTAAGAAATGGGCCGTATTGTTGTCTCACTTTAATTAATTTGAAAATTATCCTATATTGTTCAAATGGCAACTGACTCATCAAAAGTGGGTGTTTGGAAGTGATAGATGGAAAGTCTGAGGATTTTCTCATTAATTAATTTGGCTGTGAAAATAAGCACTGGCCCACATTCTCAGTGAAATAAAAACACAGCAAAAGGTAACCAAGAAATCAGGCTGGTATGGAATGGCCTAAGTTCTGCCCTCAGGCATAGACTCACGCTTTTGGCAGCTGAGAAATGATTTTATATAGGTAATAGGTAATGTGTGATTTTCTGGGGATTTTTTCCCCCAATTTTCTACAATGGGCACATGTTGTCCTACCATAAACACTTAATTAAAAAAATTAAAATAAAAAAATATTTGTCATACACATATACCATATAGAGTAAATACAGCATGTACAATAAGTATAATAATATAGAGTAAAGAAAATGCTATCTTGATTTTTTCTTTATCTATGTTTTGAGACTTTTTAATTAGTATTCTATAATATTATTTGCCCCCCTATTCTATTACCACGTAAACCAGGGGTCTTTACATGTAAGCAACAGAAACTGCATCTGGCTAATAAATGCCAGGAAGAAATTTTCTGGAAAATACAAGGGAATTCAAAATTTCAAAAGGAAAGTGGAGAAATAGGAGAAAGAGGGAGCAAACTACTCCAGGGGTTTTTCAGGAACTAGGCACCAGCTTGTCGAAGAGCCCCTGTGACAACCAGTGGCTTCAGCCACTCACATGCTCAATTAGCAAGGGAAGTTCTGGTCAACCCAGCAAGGGCCATGTTTCTGCCCCAGCTAGAGGGGAGTGGGGCACTTTGCTAACAGTCCTAGCCAGACTGTACCTGGAAGACTCCGATCATTCACCCAAGTGAATTTAAATCCTAGTCCCATAGGAGGTGGTATGGATATTGGACAAACAAACAATAGATGCCCACCCTATGAGGTAATTGTTTGCCCCTCACCCAGTGATTTTATAGGTCTAATTTACATACAAGCAATAAAGTTGCATATCAACCACTGATCCATTGCTGACCAGCTCTTGACTGTTAGATAATCATTCCCTGGGTGTTGATTCCACTGCTGTCTCCCTATATCAAAATAGGGGCCAGGGGGTGCCTGGGTGGCCCAGTAGGTTAAGTGTCTGCCTTTGGCTTAGGTCATGATTTCAGGATCCTGGGATTGAGCCTTGCATTGGGCTCCCTGCTGAGCAGGGAGTCTGCTTCTCTTTCTCCCACCTCCTTTGTGCTCACACTCTTTCCCTCAAATAAATAAAATCTTAAAAAAAATAAAAAATAAAATAAAAAATAAAAAAGAGGGGTCAGGATGGTAGGGGGACTGGAGACAACTGGAACTGTTAGAGGATCAGTTGAAAAAGCTGGGGTGGGGAGCGGTGCCTGGGTGGCTCAGTGGGTTAAAGCCTCTGCCTTAGGCTCGGGTCATGATCTCAGGGTCCTGGGATGGAGCCCCGCATCGGACTGCCTGCTCAACGGGGAGCCTGCTTCCTCCTCCTCTCTCTCTGCCTGCTTCTCTGCCTATTTGTGATCTCTCTCTCTCTCTGTCAAATAAATAAATAAATAATCTTTTAAAAAATTCATTCTTTAAAAAAAAAAAGAAAAAGCTGGGGGAAGGGGAGCTTGGAGGTAAGTTGAAGACTCAGGTGAATGAGCTGTCATCATCACCTTTCCAAAGGGTGGTCTGCCATGTACCAAAAGAATGAGTTTTAAAACAATCGATATAAGTTCAAAAGAGGCAAGAGTTGCTTCAACAAATAGTAGAACTTCTTAAGAATTAAAACGGCTCCACTCTGGAAAGTAGGAAGCCCCCATCTCAAGGGCTGAGAAACTAGGAATTTCAACATGGGATGGGGTTGAGTTATTTGATCTCTAAACGATTCTTTGAACCCTGATAGTCTATGGTCCTACCATCCTTTGTTATTTGCAAACCTAGTTAAGTGTCCTGCTGAAGGGCTCCTTGCCTTTCACAGTTACTCAGTCACACACATGCCTCAGGCTCAGCTTCTCCTTTTCACCTAGTTTGCTCGCAAAACTTTCTTTGTAGAAGAATCCCCCAGGCACTTCTCGATGCTGCAGGAGAATGTTGGGATTTCCTCAACCAAGCTTGGCAAGCAGAGATGAGAGGAAAGGTACAAGCAACAGATTCAGAGCAAGAATTCTTGGGGTTAAACCTCAGCTTTACCATTTACACACTGTGTGTTCTTAAGCAAGTCAATGGGCTTTGTGGTTCTCATTTTAATCCTATACAAAGAGTGGATGATGAGAACAGTAATAATAGTAATAACATGCTTTTGAGAGTTTATTTTTTTAAAAATGTAACACCTGGTTTTTGTGGAGTCTTAATGAGTGCTAGATTATTTACATGCATTATTTCATTTATTTAATTCATTGATGTAATCCTGCCAACAGTCCCATGATGTGTAGATTCCATTATTTCCATTTCACAGATAAGATAACTGGGGTTTAGTGAGTTTAAATCATTTGTCTAAAAAATAGAGCTGAAATAAAAATCAACAGATCTAGCTCCATAGTCTGAGTACTTTATAATAACAGACCATGGCTGTCAGACTTAAATGAGTGGGCACAGATCATACTGGACGTAGTAGGCGATCCGGAACATGCAAGGGACTCAGCAAATATTAGCTCTGTACTCATCATCCTTCTGACTTCATCTTCTAAAAACTCCAGTTAAAATTCATCTATAAACATTGTGCCCCTGTGCTCCCCTAACCCTCCCACCGGATAACGAGATGGTGGCAGCAGCTTCAAGTGTCAAATCAAGATAGCACCCAGCATCCTTCTTGTTCTTTTTCAGGAGCAGAAAAGCTTTTCCTAGAAGCCTCCTCTCACATCTTATCTAACAGGTTTGGGTCCACAGTCTCATCCCTAAACCCATCATTTCAAAACAAGGATGATTGAATAACCTTGAAGCCAAACAGACCTACCCCCGGAGCTCTTCCTCTTCCAAAATCAGCCTTCTTGGAGAGGAAAAGGAGATCCCGGATGCTGGTAGGCTACCAACTGTCTCCTCTACAGCCCTGTCATTCTGATAAGAAAAAGAAGGCTCAGAGGGGTTTGAGGAATCTGTCCAGAGTCCAAGGGCAAGGATAGGGCTGGAGGAAGGGACGTGCATACCTATGGTGGTTCTTAGGTCAGGAAGAGGGTTGAAGCTATGGCAGGTAGAGAGAGGATTTAGGACAGTGGTCCTCAACTGTGCTGCACACTCAGTGACACGAATCACTTTAAACAGCACTGATGACTGGATCCCACCCTGAGGGATTCTGACTCACTTGGTCTGGGAGGCAGCCTGGCTATCAAGATTTATAAAAGCACCCAGGACATTTTAATATGCAACGAAGGTGAGAACCACTGGTTTAGGAAAAGAGCTAATGGAATGTGGAGGGCTTGAGGCTAAAGGTATAGAGTCTGCACTGAGTAACAGAGATCCTGTCTCTCCTGTTTCTCCTCAGTAATTGTTCCCATTTCCTGAGGACTAACTACCCCTTCCACCCCGTTCCAGGCATGGCTATGCCCTCAGTATTTGCCATCTAGTAGGTAGGCAATAATTGAAGGGTTGAAGGGATCACAGATGCTTTACTCATAGAATGAATAATTTTCATGCAACCTCCACAAAGTAATAGTGCTTTCATTTTACAGATGAAGAAACAAAGGCCCAGACATTTTGAGGATCTAAGTCGTTTTGACTCTGCTCTCCAAGACCTGTCCCATCCACAGAAGAAATCAGGAGTCTGAGAAGCAAAACTGAGCCTCCCCTCTCTCTTTCTGCCCTCCTCCACTTTGCATCTTACACTGTCTGGAACCTCCTTGTGGCCCCTCCTACCTGCTAGGAAGCACCTGTCAGAGGAGTCAAGGGCTGAAGTTTCCTGTCTACCAAGGCATGAACAAATGTCAAGACCAATCTTCATTTTTAAGAAACCCCATTGGGAAGCCTGGTATCTAGCCTGGTCTTTGCACCTCCTTGTAGCATGACCTTGAGCATGGGCTTTCCTGTTTCTGGGCTTCATATTCCTCATCTGCAACATGAAGAAGTTGGACCAGAGTCTGCAGGTTGTAAACTCAAGTACTTTTGGGTCTAGATAGATGATGTAAACCCATGGGGCAGGCTGGATGGGTACTATAGGGAAGGAGCGAAACCTGCCCTATCCAAAAGGGTGGAATTTATTTAACTCCAGCCAGTTGCCATCATGGTGGCCTGTGGGCTCAGGGTTATGAGAGTTTCTGATTTGTTTTCAAAGAAATACTAAGAAATCTTTACTTAATATTCAATCTCCTGCTTAAACAAATATTAGTCTAATAATATAATAATGATGATGATGCAGGGGAAGAAAACATGGATGTGGACTGAATTTAGCCCACAGGCTATTTCTTTGTGATCTGTGGGCTAAATGGTCTGTAAGGCTCTAATCACATTCTGTGATTTCTAAATGAGAACAGACCCAATATTAAGAAACACAAGCATTGGCATTTCTGCACTAACTGAAAATTCTTTTGGGGAAGTAAACCCAAATGGCATCTGTCCTATTTTTCATTCCTAGTACTTTGCTATGCATTTCTTTCTGGGGTCCCTGGGAAACCGTACCCCCTCCAAAATCTGAGGATCCTGTTTGAAAGTTCGCCTGCTCTATAGAGAAACAGTGCCCTCTGCTGGAATAGCAATGCAGAAAGCTGCCTTTAGGGCTGAGATCATTTAACACTGGGGAAGGGTGGATTTGTTTGTTTTCACTTGAAATAGATTTCATGAAGAATAATAAATAAAATATAAATGCATATTTATGGATGGCTTGATGTATGTTAGGCATAAATTGGACTTTCATGTATCCATTTGGGAGTAATTACTCTTAATCTACAAAAAGGCCAGGATTTGAGAAAGGAAGAAAACATTTGTTCCCTCAACTGACAGCAGTGTGGAATGCACAGACAAGGAGAGGAAATTGGAGTCCAGGTCTCCAGACCGTGTGCTGGAAAGTCAGAGCCTTTATAATAATGTATTGCAAATCTGTGGGTTTTAATAGTTACTTTCACTGCATCCTTTCAATAAATCCTCCCAATAACACTCCAAAGTAGGTATTATTTTCATTTGACTGATAAGGAAAATGAAGCACAGAGCCTGAGTGACCAGCTCAAGATTCCTTGGCAATTAAAGGATGGAGACAAGCTTAGGCAAGTTGCTTGGCCTCCCTAAACCTCAATCCCCCTATTTGTAAAACATGGATAAAAATAGCATCTGTGTTTTCAGCAGAGATGGAATTGGGAATCCACGTGTGAGGCACTTAACACCATGCCTGGCCCCAGAGTGAGCCTAGTGCCTGGCATTAGCTAGAACTACTGCAAGGGTCAGAGTCCAGGTCTTTCACCTCCTCGTCCTATGCCTTTCCCAGTACCTTGCATGACATCTTGAGTGGTCAAAACAGGGACCCCAGTGCTGCTGGGATTTATAACCATGGCCCTAAACCCTAAAAACATAGTTCAGATTTTTTTCATAGAGGTGGCTTTGTCAACACTTATTAAGATTTTGAGCTCTATCATAAAGACAGATTATTCTAAATGAGGGAAGTTACGATTCCTGTGACTTATGTACCACTCACATGGTCCTCGGGCCGTGGTGCAGATCACTGAGTTCTACAAATAGGAGCATTGCCATGTCGGTTGATATCCAAAGGAAGTGGTGAGGGGTCCAGGGGGTCCAGGAAGCACATCAGAGGAGATTTGTTGAAGGAACTGGGGATATTTGGCCTGGAGAAGACAGGACTCATGGACCATATTCATTCATTCAATCATTCATTCATTCATTCATGTGTTCATTCATTCTACAGTATTTACTGAATACTTGCTCCATGTGACATGATGCCAATACAGCCAGAAGCCAAACACACAGAATTTCTGGTCTCATGAACCCAAATCTAGAGAGGATTCACATGGAGAAATAGAGGACATCATGTGAAGAATTAGCCTTATTTTGGGTGAACCAGGACCAGGGCCAGAAGAAGAATACATTTTGGTAGAACTCTTTAATTGGGTGCAGACGAGGGGACAGAGATGGCTGGCTCAAACGTGTGAACTCCTTACTGCTAGGTGTATTTTAAGTCTAGAAGGCTCCCGGGAGGTTTTCAGAGGGGATTCAAGAAGGGGCCAGGTTGGGCCAGGGTGTAGCTGCGTTAGTTCCCTTCAAGCCTAGCCACCATAGATGTATCAACATTGCCCAGGCTGATCTGGGAAGGCCCTCAGGAGTTGCCACTTATCCTATGGAGGAGATAAACAAGGCCCTAAATCTCCTTGGTCTTTGACTTCCTTTCATGAACTTCCACGGTCTTGATGCTTCAGTGCTACTGTGGCCTGTTCTCTCCCCGTCACAGAGAATTCTTCTGAACAGTGTCCCTCAGCAGAACATAAAGGATTGGCAGCAAAATTCTTTAGCACAAGATGCAGATTTTTCAAAAGTCCATTATAAAAAAAATTCATTTTCTTAATAGCTAATTCTGAAGCAAAATATAAGGCACCAAAGCTAAGGAAACCAAAATCGCCCAAAGATAATCATGACTTAGACTATTTCCTCCCATTTTTTTCCTTGTTTAGGATTTTATTTAATTTTTTTAAGTACATATGATCACACCAAATCCTGCTTTTTCACTTAGGATTATTTAAAATAAATCTGTCCTTAAAATTATTATAATCTCTTCATTACCATCCTATATTGACCTATATAATTATATTATTATTATATAACATTATATTGAGTAAATAGAGCATAGTTTACTTATTCATTCTCCCATCATTGGCCATTCCCAATCTTTGATACTCTTTGGTATGAGGTAGAAGTCGATACATGATACCAGCATGGAAGGAATAAAGGAGGAATGGTGTGCTCTGTGAGGAGGAAGGAGGTTGGCACTGGATGGGTGGGGGGAGTATGGTCACTGATAAAAAAGGAACAGAGGAAGTGACATACACTTAAAAATCCCCGGATGTTTCGGGAGTAGACCAGTGAGGAACGCACATCTGCAGTGATTGAAAAGTCCTCTGCAGGGGTCAATGCCAGCTTCTCACTACCAGAGACCAGCTGGGTGACCATGGAAAAGTAACTTCTTTGATTCTGGTTTTCCTACCTGTATATCACAGTGTGGCTGAGAGAATTACTTTAAATTGGTAGAGATTGAAATAACATGTGCAAAGTGCTTTGATCCATGCCTGATTCTCAGCATGTGCCCAACACAGGCCAGCTGTGCCAGATTCTCTCTTGGCAACTGAAGGCTGTTTTTGCCCTTCTAAGTTCTCCTTATAACATGGAGGTTGGAAGCCTAGCAACTATGTCTTAGAAAGTTCCTACTCCTGGAGTATGTTAGTTTACTAGGGCTGCCCTAACAAAGTACCCCAGACTGGGGGCTTAAAACAAGTGAAATTTATTTTCTCACAGTCCTGGAACCTGGAAGACGGAACCCAAGGTATCAACAGAGTTGACTTCTTCGGAGGCCTCTCACCTTGATTTGTGGATGGCCACCTTCTTCCTGTGTTTTTACATGGCCTTCCCTTTGGGGGTCTGTGTCCTAATCTCTTCTTATAAAAGGACACCAGTCACACTGCATTAAGTTAGAACCCATGAGACCTCATTTTATGTTCATTATAGTTCTTCTTTAAAGACCCTATCTCCAAATACATTCTGAGTACGGCATTCTGAGGTACTAGAGTTTAGGACCTCAACGTGTGAATTAGGTGGATGTCAGAGTTTAGTCCATAACACAGAGTCTGGATTAGAGCCATATATGCAATAGTTGAAAGGCAGAAGAGAAACAAAAACCATCGTCTTGGTCTCTGGCAGGTGATAGACACAAGGTCTTTCTAGTGTCTGGAGCTTCCAGGCATCCTCTTGAAGATCACCCACTTGGCTGCTGTAGACAGGCTAGATCATTAGGGATAGTTTTCCTGTGATTCCTGTACTTTCTGCTTCCCTGTACACTGACAGTGGTTTTCCTAACGTTTTTCTCCCAGATCTTATAAGAGCTTTACAAACATCTAATTTCCTGTGTAATATTCATTCCTGTTTGAGATACCTACATTTTTTTTTTATTCTGACTAAATCCTGAAGGCTATGGTAATCATTATGTGTGGTGATTTGGGACAGTTGGTGAGTAGAGTTGCAAGAGACCTGTTGAAGAGAACAGAGTGGCAAGCCACAAACGAAAAGAGCCTGGAGAAATCAAGGATAGGATACTTAGAACTTATCCTATGGTCTAAGATATTATGGATTTCTCCCACTAAAACATCCCTCAATGGCAGAAAGAATACAGTTTTACTCCCATGGGTTCTGACAGCAGCTACTACAAGAAAATTCTTTGAAATGTTTTAAAGTCACCCAAATTTCTCATCTTGATCTATAATATATTTGTTCGTTTTCATGTAAGATAATATTTGCAATTAGTAGCCATCAAGTAAAATCAACATTGTAGAGCGATGTTGTTTGTCCTATGGTTTTGAGCACTGTCTGGACCCGGTCACAAACCACAGTTTAAGAAGCAGAGCCCATGGCAATATGGAAACACTGAATGGTTTTGAAGAATGAAGTAAAATAAGGCAATTGCTTTTCTGAATGGTCCATGGGCTTCTGTGTGGAGGGTGGAAGGAGACAAGCATGAGTCAGGGCAAGCTGTTAGAAGGCTATTGGAATAACCCGGGTAAAAAATGATGAGACATTGAAATAAGATCCTGGCAGTGAGAATGGAAAGATGGGAGCCAATACAGATGACGAAGAGACTTGAGTGGCCACTTTCTTTGTTGGGCTTCAGCAGAATCAACAAGTTGAACCACGGGACAACCAAAATCCTTCCCAACCCAAAGGTGGAGGTGGAGGTGCAGAGGCATGGCGGGGAAGAGAGGTGCCCAAGGCTCACAGGGAAATCTCAAGGATGGTACCATCCCCCCCCCAATACCTTCTTGACTCCGCCCCTTCCGGGAAGCCACTGGCCTGGGCCCTGGGGAGGCAGAGCCTAAACTTTGAGCTGGTATTATGATTTCTTTCCATTTATCTTTATTTTATGTGCTTGCCTTTAATCATCATAAATATTCATGGCTTATATCTCTCAACGACTGGCTTCATTCAAAGACTTTTGCTGCTACCTTGCCAATGAGACAAAATTTTGTAGACTTGTTTGTTTTACAGGAGAAGAAATTCTAGATATAAGGAGCAGTGGTATTTTGACAAAGGTCTCTAGTGATTTCCAATTCTAATTCAATTCTAATTCTAATGTTACCTGGCATATAGGAGGCACTCAATACACATTTGTTGAATTACCAAATGAATAAATGGCAAGTGACATATTTCAATGCATTCAAACACTTCTGGTAACAAGTCTTCCCTTACATTATCTGTGTAACCTTACATTGTCTTGGCAGTTCAGCCCACAATTCAGAGCCTTGTTCCTGCATGTGCTGTTCGCTTGGCTTATAATGCCCTTTGCCTCTTAATCCATCTGGGAAAAAAATATCTTTTCATTTGTCACAACTCGGCTTAAATGTCACATTGCCAGAGAAGAGCATAGCTATGTAAGACAAACACAGGCATTTAGAGTCTGACAGAATTGGGTTCAAATCCAGGCTCTCATACATACAGTGAGAAGGTATCCCAAGAGTACCTTTCACAAATGTTTGCTCTATTGTATGATAAGTAAAGCAAGAAAGAAAAACTGTTTAACCAAATCCAACCACATTTTTTCAAGGCTAGGAACCATTTTTCTGTAGGCAGTCCAACCTAGTAAGTACCAAATCTCATGTTTAGCTTTGTTGAATGTCTCAAACTGCTGCCCATGTGGGAACATGTCATAGGCTGGATAGAAAATATATTTGGTGGCACAAAATCTCAGCCATGCACTGGATTCACCAGAACTTTAACTCCAACCAATTTCTGGATTTTGTCTGGGTCAAACCTGTCCACCAAGCTTATGCTGGCGGGGTCCATACTTAGGGTAGACCAAAGCTGGGCAATGAAACACAAAAAGTTTCAACTCTCATTATTCCCATTCCATTGTTCAGCAATGAGTGTGGAATTCATACCGAGACCAGAGAACCCATTGAAAGGGTGAAACTTCTCATCATTCCACCAAACCCAATCTCCTTGTGCCTGAGTCGGTCTGGGTGATGCACCAAATTTGGCTCGTGGTACATTTCACTCACTGTCCATCTCTTTGCCTTTGAGTTCACAGATATGTTCAGCTGCCATCTGTACTCTCAAACCTGTTTACCAGAAGAAACCCAGAAATACTTGAATGTTATTTTCGTCATGGCACATCTGGAGGACTAAATAAAATAAAATGTGTTTATGGGGCAGAAAACTATGGGGCACCTTGAAACAAACTTCAAAATGATCCTAAACCAGCTTATATCCAATCTGACTTTCACATGGCAAAGTCAGCATCAATAAGATCATCCTGTACTACAAAACAATTTTGAGACGCACTAGATTCCTGTCCTTAGGCAATCCTCCTAATCTTCCTTAGCTTCAGTTTCTCAGTATAAATTGTGAGTAATAATTCCTACCGTAAGGCCTCAGTGGGGGGTATTCACATACTTGGCACACAGTAGATGCTCAGTAAAAAGTGTCTACAATTAGGCATCCCCAAATTCTACTTCTCACAGAGTATGCTTTCGTCTTTGGTACCATGTGTACAGAATGTCCTCACCTATTAAGTGGACAAAATTCACAGGATTGTTAGGGCTAAATTAGATAAGGTACATAAAATTACAATCTCATCATGATTACCATTTGCATTATCCTAAAATCCAACGCACTTCCATTAGAGTTCTAATCATTTCATAAGTGTTCATTACACGTCTGTGTTGTTCATTCAGCTACACATTCTTTGAGTTTCTTGTGTGTGTCTTGGGGGAGGATGGGTGACTAGAATGTGTTGGTCTCTACTACAGGGCAGGCCTGTCTGGGGTGTTTTGGATATGCTATCTTCTTGGCTTGCTCTCCAGCCTCTGGAAGGAGATGTTGGATCCCATCACTAAGTGAGCATATTAATGTGATGTCATGAAGGTCAAGGGCTTTAGACCAGGTGTGATATCCATGCTTTTTGCATCACTCTGTGGCTTGAGTGAGGCCCAGGCAGATGTTCAATAAATATGGAAGAATGTTCCTGTGGATGATGTGGCCCCTGCACCAACGCTGAGTGTTCACTAAGGCTCAGCACTTGACAGCAAGTACGCTGGGGCCAAATTGCCTTGGTTCTTCCACTTTCCAGCTCTCTGCCTTTTGACAGGTTCTTAACCACTCTGTGCCTCAGTTTAAATCTTTTGCAGAGTAGAAATCATAATAGCTTCAACCTCTTAGTGTTGTTTGTTTTGAGAATAAAATAAAATAGTATACGTAGATTGTTTCATACAGTGCCTGGCATATGCTAAGTGTTCAATAAATGTCTCTCTCAAATAATTAGTCTCAGAGTGCCTGAGGGACACTGCTGAAAAGACTCGGGAAGCTTCCCCTTGAGCTGTGGTAGGCCAGGGCCTCAGAAGCCTGCAAAAACTTGGATGCTGTTGCCGATGGGAAGTGAGGCCCATTTGCAGCTGCAATGGCCTCACAGCTAACAAATGGACGGTGTTCATTTCCTTCAGAAGTTGTTTTGCTCTCTTTCCAAGGCTGTAGGGCAACTGCTGCTTCAATAGAAAGCTCTCTGAAGCAGTGAGTCAATAGTCACTCATCCTAGGAGGTGATTCACACGCCAGAGTGTGTGGTCCACAAATGGTGTGGGGGTGGTACCTCTTGGGGAGAGACTGACATGCCCCTAAATGAGTTGTTTGTGATCACAGGCTGCTCACGAGCAGACATGGGAACAGATGCGCCAATTAAGTCCTCATCATGTCCTCTCCACACTCCCTCAGGATGGGTGCACGTGTTGCTCGAAAAGATGTTGAACTTGGACATAAGGAATCTCATTGCCCGCATCGCCCAGGCCTCTTCAGGATGAGGGCTGGTGAATGGGGCACTGGGGGTTTGGACGGTTTCAAGACTTGTGCTGTTCACATGGAGGTAAAATGAGAGAATTCCTGAAAAGCTGGCTGGAGAGCAGTTTTGGACCTGAGCACAATTCCAGTGGGGTGAGAGTCTTGTCCCTAAATTTTTACTCAATGATAAAAATGCTATCAAGATAAAAAAATTAACCTATTATTTATCTGTTTCTTCCCATGGACTGTGCATGTTCTAGAGGTTCTGGAATCTTATTCTGTATCCATCACAGCCAAGAGGGGGACATTAGCTGTGCCAAAATGCTTGGATCTGGATCGGAGCTCTGGGCAGCTACAGAAACTCTCAGTGTCTCAGTTCCCTAACCTGTAATGGGGGACTCTAATAATACCTACCTGATAGGGCTGTGAGCATTAACTCTTCTAATGCAGTGCTATTCAAAGTGGGATCCATCTCCCAGAGTTCATCTACAAACTTACTGGTCCTTTGTCAGTGAAGTACAAAAAGTAAGAGTAAACTTCTGGGAACTTTAATCCCAATTGCTCATTATAGCAACAGTTTTATTATATTTTACAAAAGTATCAGTTGGTAGTAGACAAAACATTTTTTTTTTGACTGGCTCTTTATCACAATTTGAGAAGCACTTATCGTGTACATCTTAAAATGTAGATGTGTTGTGGTATCTACTTATTAAAATCCACATCATTTTGTTATAAATACCTTCCTTTTACTTTTCCTCTATGCTTATCTTTGAGTTTTATGAGTCAGTAGTATGATTTCTGTTTCAGGATTTTTAAAAAGATATTTAAAATGTTTATGATTTAAAGTGGGTGTTGTAGAGTTAAGAACCACTGATGTAAAACTTTAGTAACGTAAGGACTTTGGATTTGATTCCAAGACAGAGTGAGAGAAATTTCAGATTCTAAGTGGGAATGCTAGCAACATGGTAAGGGAGGGGCTTCTTTGAAATCTCATCCTTCATCGACGTGGTACTATGATAGGCCCTCCTCCTTGGTTCTGCTGTTGTAAAAGCCCTCTTGATGAGCTCTGAGTTGAAAGTAGTCTGTCCCATCTTATAGCATACTTCTTAAGGCAGAATATGGGCTTTGCTCAATATCAGCTTGTTAATTTTAGATAAGAGCAAAATACTGGGCCAGGGAAAATGTCATAAAAGTGATTATTTTAAAAATCTACCAGTTCGGGGTGCCTGAGTAGCTCAGTTAGTTGAGCGTCTGAATTTTGATTTCAGCTTAGGTCGTGATCTCAGGGTTACGAGATCGAACCCTGTGTCAGGCTCCACAATCAGTGGGGAGTCTGCTTGAGAATTCTCTCCTTCTCCCTCTTCCCCTCCCCTTGCTCACACTCTCTCTTGGTCTCTCTCTAAAAATAAATAAATAAATCTTGAAGCAAAGAAAAGAAAAAAGAGAATTTACTAATTCACAGGCACTTAAGGTACCCTCAATTTTCTCCTCCATAAAATGAGAGATTCAAAATAGATGTATGATAGTGTAATGTAGCAGAAGGAACAAAAACTTTGGAATCAGGCATAACCGGGATTGATCTTTCACTCTGCCACCAATTGATCAAAAAGTCACTTAATATCTCTGGGCCTCAACTTCCTCACTAGTAAAATAGGGATAGTAACACCTACCTTATAGGGTCTTATAGTGAGAGTGAGCAGTGATGATTTCCATGTGCCCCGACATAGAGATGTGGCTATTCTTCTCACTGAAAGGCAGAACCTAGTTTCCCTACCCTTGAATCTGAGCTAGGCTTCATCATTTGCATGACCACAGAATGCAGCAGAAGTCATGTTCTAGCACTTGCAAAGCTAGGTCATAGGAAACCTTTCAGTTTTCACTGAGGCTGCTTGGAAAACTTGCCATGGGGGAAGCCATGTGCCATGTAAGTATCTGGTTATTCTGTCCATGCTTTGAGGAAGCCCAAGCCACAACAGTAGAGAAAGCAGTGGAGGAGAGATGTCCCAGCCAGTTTCCAGCTGGCCAGTCATCCGGCCTAGGTGCCAGACATGAAGAATTCCTCAGATGATCCCAATGCCAGCAGCTATCTCTGACAATAGCCACCTGAAGAACCCTACGAAAGAACCATCCAACTGAGCTTGTCAAAAAAGTACTGCAGAAAATACTAAGAAAAAAATACTGCAGTGTGGAGGGGTTTGTTAAGCAGCAGTAGACAGCCAGAACATTCTTCTAGAGCAAAATTTCTGGTCTTTCCACCCCATATTAACATACAAGTGACCGTTGGTTTGCCAGTAGTTTAAACTCCATTAGCTCACAATCCTGTATTGGCCAAGAGTAAGGTATTCAAGTTTCCTTTTCCCACATGGCATGCATTTATTTCCTGTTTTGTGATCTGTGAGCATTCTCCTCCTTCTTCTCTGTGACAGGGGTGGCTTTTCTGGGGTAGGTGAGGAGGAGGCTGCTTGCCTCATTGATCTTGCCTGTGCCTGGGTAGGTAAGTGGGGGGAAGCCAATTTGGCTTCATGTTGAGGCGACTTTCTCCAGTCTAGATTTGAGATTGTGATGTCCTTCTCTTTGACTCAAGTGGTTCAGAACCAATAGTGGGGAGTGTTGGGACTGGCACTTCAGCGAGACCCCAATCTCCCTTACACTTCTGACATTCTGTAAAGCAAACGGTTAGGTGCTCGGCAGGTTCCTAACTCGCCCGGTACCCTTGCTGATTTGGAACTCTTGCATACATTGCTAATAACATGTTTAATTTCCTCAAACTTACAAATAAGCTAAAGCAATTATAATCATGGTTAGCAAGTTTCTGGTTGTCTCTTGATACTTTTGATGGTTTAGTTACATGACTTCTCACAAAGATCATGACAGAAACTTTCTACCCAAGCCAAGCTGATAAACAGAGCCCTGGAGACTGCCATCATATCCTGTGCATGACTCAAACAGGACTTCTAATTTCCTCAGCCCCTGGGAAGACGGCAGTGTGCATCTGCTTTATTAAATTCTGTTGGGCCTTCGTTATTTTTTAAGTTATTGTTTTATTGCTTCCAACCATTCTTCTTTCTCAGGATGGAGAAAGAGAATGGAAATCCTGTTAAGGTGACAAATACTGTGGTTTTCTGCCCCCTCTCCAAGAGGAGAGTGTTAATTCATCCATTCATCCAACCATCCAGGCATTCATTCAGCATGTCTTTATTGGGAGCCTTCTCTGAACTGAGACCTGGGCTGAGTCCTGGACATTTAAGTGTAAGTGAGATACTTGTAGGCCCTTTCCTCAAAGGAAGTGTGTCTAGTGATGGAGAAAGTCAGTAGACAATTGAAATGCTGTGTAATGAGTGTCCCAACAAGGAAATACATATACACATGTATATACACACTCTTCTGAGGGAAAAAAAGCAGAAGCACTGAGGATACCATCTTCTGATACCCATCGCCTTTGAGTAATCAAGTGTAAGTACAATATTTGACATTTTTTGTGACTCAGCCCATGGATGAATTTCACCATTGCATTTTGCATCCTTCATGCACTTCATTTACAAAATCTTAGGCAACAGAATTGCTGGAGATGGAAAATCAGTTTCTAATAACTAGAATATTATTGACATGGTGATTGCCATATACATTAACTTAGTTAAGCCCCACCACAGCCCTGTGAAGAGGCCTATCATCTCTCTTGCATAGAGACCCTTACAGGTTAAATAACTTGCCTGTGATGACACAGCCAGTGAATAGCAGAAACAAACCATGAAAACAGGTCTGTGTGAGTCCAATTCCATCCTCTCTCTGTCGTATTGTGCAATAGAAAAATATCTGTAGAAAGAGCAGCTCCACCCCTCACATTTTGTCATTAAAAATTAATAAAACCTTTATTGGGGAAACAATGACAAAAAGCAATAGGAAGAATGTTAGTGATCTAATAATATTAAGAGACAAAAAGCAGGTGTTATGGAGTGAATGTTTGTGTCCCCCCCAAATCCTCAAGTTGAAGGCTTAGCCCCCAATATGATGGTATTTGAGGTGGAGCCGGTAGAGGGTGATTAGGTTTACATGAGGTCAGAAGGGTGGGACCTGCATGATGGAATTAGTACTTTTATGAGATAAGGAAGAGAAAGATGGATCTCTCTCTCTTTCTCTCCAAGAATATGCACCAAGGAAACGTCATATGAGGACCCAAGGACAAGGTGTCCGTCTACAAGCCAGGAAGTGGCTCTCCCAGTCACCAGATCTATCAGCACCTTGATCTTGGACTTCCAGCCTGTAGAACTGTGAGAAATAAATGTCTGCTGTTTAAGTCACACAGTCTATAGTTTTTTGTTATAACAGCCCAAGCAGACCATGAGAGCAGAATACAAAATTCAATACAATCATAACTGTACAAAACAAAGCAAAAAAAAAAAACACAGAAAAAAAGCCTTAAGATGTTAACTCTGTTCTCTCTAAGTGGTAAAATATTTTTTCAAACTTTTCTATATTTTCTAAAAAGTTTATAAAATGGCTCATATGAGTTCCAATGGTTCGTAGGCTAATGTTTATTGAGCCCTTAACTCCATGCCAGGATCCATAATTTCAGTTGGTCCTCACAACAATCATATAGGGCAAGATCTATAAATTCCTCAATTTTACATAAGGGAAAAGTGAGGCCAAGAAAAGTTAAATTCATTTGTTAAAGATCACATATCTGATAAATGACAGAGTAGGTATTCAGACTTCACTCTGTATGGCTCTCCAACTAACTTTCACTTTTCGGTTCCAAAAGCAATAAACTTTATATTCTTCCTTGGCTTCAGCCTAAACTTAGACTCCAAAACTGTTACATTACTGCAAAATGTTAACCTTCACCTGTGTATTCATATTTTGATACTGGGAAGATAATAAGCCTGCAGAGGGGGCTCAAAAGTCCAGACCACCTGAGGGAGTAAATTCCTTACTTTGAGGACATGAATGAATTCTTAAAGAGCACTTAGTAACTTGTTTCACCCCTGGGGTCTCCTTCATGCAGTAGCTTTTGCTTTCTGTTAGCTGTCTCATTGGCTGACCTGTTGAATCACAGAACCCCCAGGTTGGAAGGACCAAAGAGCCCATCTGGTCAAATGCCCCATGTGCGGCTGAAGGCCTTCTTTAACCTCCCCAACAAGGGGTACTCTAACTAGCCCTTGAATACATCTCCAGGTGGACGCTGCCATTAACAACAGCGTCCAGCTCTTCGCTGGCACTGTGCTTTCGCTTTGAGGGAATTTACAACAACCTCATTATCTGCAGAGAAAAATAAAGCTAATACAATGCTGTCCTTACTTTGCTCTCATGGAAAAACAATTTTAATGTGCCGTAGTAAACTGCTTGTCCAGCACATTCAAGACATATTAGCATCTAACTGTGGCAGAGAAAGTTGCTGATACTCAGCCAAGAAGCATCTGGCATCAAGCCCGGCTGCCTCTGACCACAGGATTCTTCTTCAGTCGGCTCCTGCTCAGTCTTCCACATCTCAGCAAACGACACCTGCACCCTAGCATTGCTCAAGCCAGAAGCCTAGGAGTTATTCTTGTTGCCTCCTTCTTCCTCACCCCCACGGACAATCTGTCACCAAATCCTGTTGATTATACCTCCAAAACATATCTCAATTTCATCTACTTCTATCATCTACTCCTGTCCAAACAACTATCATTTCCCATCTGGACCCTTGATCTCCCCCACTTTCACAATACTCCCCCCAAACTCAGACACGCACACACACCCCACAATCCATTAACCATCCAATACCCAAAGTGATCTTTTAGAAAAATATGCTAGGTCATATCACTTTCCTACTTAAAATCCATAAATGGCTTTCCATTGCCTTCATAATGTTATTAAAAATCCTCTGGGATACTTCCAAGACCCCTATGATGGCCCCAGACACCTCTTGGCTTCATCTCACGCCACTCTTCACCTCATTCATCATATTTCAGTGTCAACAGACAGCTTTCGTTCCTGCCTGCCTTGGGGCTCTCATCACCCATCATCCTGGAATATTCCCCCTGCACGGTCCATACATTTGCAAGGCACCTGGGTGGCTCAGTCGGTTAATCATCTCCCTTTGACTCAGGTCACGATCCCAGGGTCCTGGGATGGAGTCCTGCATCAGGCTCCCTGCTCAGCAGGAAGCCTGCTTCTCCCTCTCCTTCTGCTGCTCCCCCAGCTTGTGCTCTCTCAAATAAATACATAAAATCTTTTTAAAAATTAAAAAAAAATGTGTTTGCAAATGCTTGCATACGTGAAAAATATGGTTCCCCCAGTTTCAAGATATTTAAAGACATAACAAAATGTTAAGTGACTTGCTTCAGGTCATAAGAGATAAAGTCAGAAAGCTATGTTCTCTGAGTTGACACTTTGCTTCAGATTTTATCCAAAGAGAGGAGGCAGGAGAAAGACGGAGAAAGGGGAGCTAGAGCTGAGGGAAAATAGAGAGAAAGGGAGAAGATTGGGTACAAGCAGAGATCTTACCCATTGACGAGGACATATTGCCTGAAGGAAGAAAACAAGGGAGCTAGGGATTTCCTCACTTGGAGGCCTGGAGAGGTACCCAGGCTCTGTGAAAGGCACATCAAAAGCCAGCCTCAGCTCTGAACCCCAGAGCTGCTCTGAGTCACTTTCTCGCTGGCAGATTCTGGACACAGACACTCTCTCTGGGTAATGGATCCTTCTGCAAGTAAAGATCATTTAAGAAAACCAGACCCACTAGCTGCTTATGTTTGCTGAGAATAGAAACGAATGTGCCTTTTCCCTTTTTTTTTAATTAATTAATTTATTTATTTGACACAGAGAGAGAGATCACAAGTAGGCAGAGAGGCGGGCAGAGAGAGGAGGAGGCAGGCTCCCTGCTGAGCAGAGAGCCCAATGCAGGCCTTGATCCCAGGACCCTGAGATCATGACCTGTGCTGAAGGCAGAGGGTTTAACCCACTGAGCCACCCAGGCGCCCTGCCTTTTCCCTTAAATCGTTCTTATGTGATTTAAAAACTTCCTGCTTGCACAACCACCTGAAAGGGAATCATTAGACCTCAGATTATTTTTTTTTAATCATCCTGCAGCTTTAAAGTTTGCCTGCCTTACTCATTTAGTGGGGAGGATGTGGGCAGGGCCACATGATGTAAAGTAAGCAACAAGACATGATATTCATCTCAGGCTGCAACTGACAGTGCGGAGACATGATGGCCAGAAATCACAGCCCTCCTCCCCGGGCGGTGGTTAAAGGCCAGTCCCTGGTGGTCTTAGCCACACCTCGAAGGCCTACTGGTGTCGGTTTAAAGGAAGGCCCGTTGTGAACACAGACCTAAAGCTGATGCTAGGGTCAAAACCAGTCCCGTGTGTGTGGAGTGCATGGTAACCTTAACCGGCTGTAGCCTGAGGCAGCGAAATTTGTTAAGTACCTAGAAACCGAGCACCAGGCCCTGGCGAGGCGGGTCCACTTCCTTTATCTTTATTTCATTTTATTTCAGATCATATCATCCTTCCAGCAGCCCTCGGAGGTAGGGATCCTTACCGACCATTACAGATGGTGAAACGGGGACACAATAACAAGTACTTTTCAGATGCACCTCGTTAGTAAATGCAAAGCTGCAATTTCCTCCTGTTCCCTTTCTGCTCCACGGTTCCCTGTCTACTCCAGCAAACACCACCTTTGCCTTTCAGAGAATCCACCTAAACTCTTCAGTGAGCAGACAAAGGAGAACTAGAGACAAAATCCCTGTGGTGGGGAGCCTAGTGTGGGTGTGCGTCTGTCTGTACTCTCCTGGGAAGTACCGCAGGGACTCTGGGCTGCCTTCCTGAGGCCCTGAAGCCAGAATGGGAAGATGTAGACCACAGGGCAACGTGGGGGAAGGCAGCCCCTGCTCTGGGACTAATGAGGTGTGACCACAGCACCCCAAGCACCGGAGCCATCCAAGGTCTCTGGAACCTTTTATGGCAGGTCCACTAAGCCTGCAAATCCTAGTGTCCACAGTGTATTTTCAAAGGCTTAACCAGTTCAGTAAGAAGAATGCCCTGGAATCTTCACTAATTCAGTGAGGTCTGTTTCCAAGACATGGGGCTTAGAGTCCAAGAATCTTACTGAGTATCATCTGGGCTGCTTAACAGAGGGAAATCACAGCAAGTTCAAGGTGTCGGTGACTTGATGGAAATGGGCTCTAGTGAGCATGAAATTAAATCAAATAAAAGCGTGGAAAACCTTGAAAAACCCCTTCCTGTCTTAAATGAAAACCACAGCAAATGTATATGAACAATTCCTTGATGTCCAATTTTTTCTATCAAAGTAAATCCTTTCAAAGGGTTAGAGGAGTTAGGGACAGCATGTGGCCTTTCAAGCACACCCTCACATGTAAATAATTAACACAGTATCTGTACTGTCAAAATTATTTTTACCACCACGTTTAACTAAAAAAATATTTAAAAGAGGTCCTTGTTTTTCTTATGAATGTGATAGAAAATAATCCACAGCATGGTAACAAACATATATGAAACACATTGTGGAAAATCACACACAATAAGTTCTCCAGTCAGTATGAACAAAAAACAGGAATATGATATACAGAACTATAGTGGGTCTATTTCATGATACTTTGCAGGCTTCTAAGATTGATGATGAAATTCTTATCCCATGAAATATCCTATGTCAAAGCAGGTAAAGATACGTCGAAATCTGTTCACTTTAATTCGATAAACATTTGCTGAATACACATCAACCATACATGTACCAAAAATTCTATCAGGTATTAGAAAGAGTCAAAGTTGAACAAGTCAAATCACTGTCCCCACTCCCCAACCCCACCAGGGCTCACAAGGAGGGGGGAAGGGTGAAATTGCAGGCATCAATTTCAAGTGATATATTTTCTCAAAGCTCTGAAAACAGGATGCATCTTGCAATCAACATGTCAAAATGTAATTGGCAGCGCTTTTTCTTTCTTAATGGCACATAATGGAATAACTTACTATCCGTGACAATGAAGTTTAGATTCAGTGAAATATGGTAATTATTGCATAAGACAGACATAAAGCTAAAATAAAGAGGTCCAAAATTTCCTTTCAAACCTAAACATACCATCCCTCCCTGGAAGAGTCTTTGTAGTTCAAGAACCTAAGTACTTAATGGTAAATAAGGTAGGAGTGATTACACAAAAGCACTTAATTGTTTTGCTCTTAATAATACAACAGTGAAAATGCACTGCTATTTTATATAACTTTAATTAATAGTAATGGATATTATACAGTTCATTTCTGTTTGCTTCCTTGAAATTTTTCAGGATCTCCTCTTTTCTGGTCACAATAAAATTTGTTTTACATACCTGTGGATAATATGCACACTAAGAGCAGTTTTGTTTTCCAGAATTTGGTCTTTCACCCAAATATTCAATTTCGTCCTCAGTGCATGGCTCACAGTTACCACTCAGTCCATGGGCCATTGATTTCCCAGAAATGAAGAACAATGTGAATGCTTATTTTTTTTAATAGCACTTTATTTTTAAGTAGGCTCCGTGCCAAATGTGGGGGTCGAACTCATGATCCTGAAACCAAGAGTCGCATGCTTTACCAGCTGAGCCAGCCAGGTGCCCCTAGAACCGTGTGAATGTTATGATGAGAAGCAAACAACAAACAAAACCTCGGGGGAACATTTTTTTCAATATATTCAGCTTAGTGTATCTGACAGGTATTTCTCAATGAACAAATCTCCCCACTAGTTTTCACCTCCTCATATCCTCCATACATCCTATGCTTCAATCACAGCAGGTGGCTACAAATCCCTAGCCCTGCCTTGTGTTGTCCATGCCTCATTTTCTTTGCTCATCCTTCCCC
>LNAC01000120.1:3924681-3969180 GCA_002007465.1 Ailurus styani
CCCCCCCCCCCCCCGCCTGGAATGCACACACTTTCTCTCTCTCTACACTTGGAAAGCTCTTGCTCAACTTTCAAAATCCGAGCCTGACCACACTGTTTTATCTTAGGCTTCCCCAGGAAAGAAGGATCTGAGACCAGGGCTTCAGACACTAATTTATTTGGGAAGTAGTCCCAAGGATTATGAAGAAGGACTAGAAATAGCATGCCAGTAAAGGACGGAAAGTCAATTCAAGAGTAAGTTATTGCTTTGTTCCATTCTGTGAACTAAGGGGCTCCATCCTATAGGGATTTGCTCCCCATTGGTCATCCGTTGTCTCATGGGGTGTTAACACCTTTGCTTTCCTGGATTGTGCATATGTGCACTTTCTGCTGCAGAAAGTAGATGTATGGTGCTGTCAGGTTACACCTGTGTGAAGCTGGTCACCATGGCAATCAATGGAATAACAAGTGACCTAGAGAGGATGAGAGGCAGAACATAGAGAGCACAGAATTAGCCTTGCCCCATCAGACCTCCATGGTTCCAGGCACACACCTCTGCTTCATGGCCTTTGTTCTGTGGCTTCGTAGTGATCCATTTATATATTGAGTATGAATTTCTTATCAGCAGTGACAAGATCTTGTTCATCTCTGAGGCTACTGAACCCAGCAGAGTCAACAGCAAGCAGCATATGGACTTAGGCCCCCCTCAATGTGGTAAAAACGCACATTTTAAATGAATGGGAAATAGTATGGCAACCAGTTTATTTCTCAAGTGGTCAATATGACTGTTCAAATGAGAACCTGGGATGCCACGTAAAAAAAGGAGAAATAAGTCAAGTGGACTCAACACAAAAACCAGCGTAGACAAAGACTCATCCATGATCCTGGGAAAAAGGAATTATTTTAACAAAAGTATCAGTTCTATTTCATGGGATTTTTTTTTTCCTCAGGAAACCTGGCAAAAAGAAACATAAAGTAGGTCATGTTATCAACCACTTGGCATATTATCTTAAATAAATTTCAGTAAACTTGTACTGCTAATATTTACCTTTAATCTCAGTAGATCCCAACAATGACTCAGAATGAAAATTAATGCCCTTAGAATGACACCTAAGCCCTACCAACTGTGGTCCTATACCTGGCTGGCCTCCTCCCCACCTGCTCTCCCTTTGCTCACTTTCCTCCACCAGGCTAGCCCCCACCAGGCACACTCTCACCCAGGGCCTTTGCACTGGCTGTTCCTTCCACCTGAACACTTTCTCCTGACATCAGCTTGGCAAGACTCTGCTCAAATGCCACCTTCCCAGCATGGCCTATGCTGAACCCCCTTTTTAAAACCTGCACCCCTCCACCACACTGAACTCCTGGGATCCATAGCCTGCTCTACTTTTTTTTCCTTTTTCCAATCACCTCCAACAAATATATAATTAACTAATTTATTATGTCTAGTGTTTATTTTCTCTTCCCCTTTGCTAGGATGTGACTTCTATCAGGGTAGAAAACTTTATCTTTTTTATTTATTGGTATATTCCAAGCATGCAGAATAGTGCTTGGCTCATAGTAGGTACTCAGTAAACACTTACTGAATTGAATGAAATGTCTTGAAGCTTTGAGATAGCAATGTGCTTTCTAATATAGAGGGCATATTGTTCATCCAAACATTGGTAGGGCAACTACTATGTGCTGGTGTGGATAACATAGACATGATCCCTGTCCTCAGGGGGGTCCCAGGCTAGTGTGGAGGCAGTTACCCACCAGAGTGCTGGGCCCTCTGACATAAGCGTGCACTGTGGCTCTAGGATCGCAGAGAAGTGAGTTTGTATGAATGGGCAGGAAGATAAGCAAGAGCACAACACTGAAGCTGACTTTTCATATAGAAGGGAAGTTACCTAGACAACAAAGGGAAGGACACTGGACAGGATTTTGTGCTCACATACTTGAGCTCTAGAACTGAGAGTCAGCACAGGTTTACATTTCATCTTACACAGCCCTTCAGAATCAATACAGATTGAATTTTTCCCTCAAGTTGGAGACTTGCTCTCTGCCTCCCCTCAATCCCCTCCAAAAGTATAGGCAGTGTACACAATAAAGAGGCAGGCAATAAAACTTCATACATCTCTCCTTCACTAATGAGAAGGGACTTTGGGACTCTGTTGAGGTTTATAATTGTTTCTTTCTCTACTGCGTTGTGTATTGTTTTTCAGGATCATAATGCAATTGTTAGACACACACACATATATTGTTAGACACACATTTATATAGCTCTCATTTAAAATATTCATTGATTATGTATTTACAAGGCAAGTTTTCTATATTCAATTAAAAAAATTCTGGCTTTTATTTTTCTAATTGATTCACTCATTCATTGGACGATTATTAAGTGATTTTAATATACTAGGCATTGTAGCTAGATGCTGAGGATACAAAGAGGAACAGAAACATGTTCCCCACCCTGAAGAAGATTTTAGTAGCGCCAGAGGCAGACCTGTGAAAAAAATAAGAACATGGAAATGTTCCATGTAGTAGGAGAGAAGGATTTATGGCAACAGTCACAAACTGCAGGTCAGATGTAGCCCACGTGAGTGTTTGTTTGGTTCAAGAGTCTTTTCCAAAACTCTGAATGGTTTGTCACAAATTAATCTTGATTTCTGGCTTGTCTTAAAAGAAAAAATCAAAAGACCTGGCAACTCTGAGCCTGAGTTCCAAAATGGCAATAGTGGGCCAAAGCTGAGTCAGAACCAGACATTTCAGAGGGAAGGAGAGAGGGGAAGGAGACAGAAGGCAGAGTGCCTCTGAATGCAGAGGGGCCTGGAAGGCAGGAAGTGTTGCACATTCCAGGCAGAAAGAATGTTTATGGTCCATACTTAACTAAGCAACCAACCATATACAAACCCATGCAAACTTCGACAATTCCATTCCTATTTTCCCCATGACAATGTTCAGAAATGTCTGCGAAACGAACAAGAACATGATCAAAAAATTTTACCTCTGGAGGAGATTATTTCATAGGTCATTTTCCAAATGAAAAAGCGGACATCTACAGGGGTTGAGTAATTTGCCCGGTGCAGTGCTAACAGGAGCCTGTAGCTGTTAACAGATTGTGCTAAAGGCCTGAGGGAACAGAGGGGAATGGCAACATAGAACAGTATAGCAGGCATCTGTTGTTTTCCTTACCCAGCATCCATTCTTCCTCCCTCTAGAAACAGTATCTTTATTTTGCTCCGGGGAGCCACCACGACTCCTTATTCCACGTGGTGCTGGTGGAACTGAGTCCACCTGGCTTCTTGGATGGCCTGTGACCCAAGCCCACCCACCAACACCCGTCCACCTGGATGGAGCTCTTGAGAAAAAGGCATAATCCTTCCACTGGGGGTTGCTGAGAATAAACAATGCAATTCTGAATGATGCTATTAGAAACTAACCTAAGACAGCATGATGTAAGAAAAACAACGATAAGCTACAGTTCCTTGGGTAAATCGCTTAACTGTTCTGAACCTCAGTTACCACATCTGTAAGTGAAAATAACAATTCCTTACCTCAAAGGGCTGTAAAGAAATAATGTCTGTAAAATGCCTGGCACACAGTAGGAGCTCATTAATGTTGGCATCTTTTCTTTCCCTTCCGCATAATGTCAGATGGATGTAGCATTACTGTAATTAAAATGTAAGAAGTGCATTGGCAGACGTTCCTTACAACATATTGAGAACAGCTTTTTCAGTAGCTACCTTATGTGATTTCAGGGAACTGGGGAGGGAAAATAAAATAAAATGCAGCTTGTTTTCCTGGAACAATTCAAGCCATTTCCAATGCCTGCCAAGTATAGCCCCTAAGTCTATGTCTGCATTCATCTATTATCTCACCTCTGCATAGATAAAGTAGTTTTTCTCCCTGCTCACTGGCCATTTTCTTTTTAAAATGGGAACTCTTGAATCCCTGGCAATCATTTAGCTGACAGTTTGGATCATAATGTAACAATAACATTAGTGAGCAGTTGTGTGATAGTTCCTGCTTTTAAAGCACTTTACAAATCTGAGCGAATTAGCATGAACGCTTTTTATAGATTAATATTACAATTATACTTCGCCTTTTCAATAAAAATCCAGTGATCTTTTTTCACCAGAAATGGGGAGAAATGAAGTGAATAAACTACATCTCCCATGGAATCAAACACAGTGCAGTTAAAATGTGAGTCACTTTCTTGACTGAATGTTCCTCTAACATTTGGGAGGATTTACAGGTATGGCACCTCTTGCAAATTCTATTTTAGGATCAATGAAGGAAATAAAGGTAATAGAGGACTGAAAGGAATCTGTAAACCCAAGATGAGTTTCTAACCTTCAAAATACACTTTCTACTCATTTCTAGATTTAAGCACCTCAAAGAAATCAGAAAATTATCTGATTATGATTTATTCTTAAACCAAGTGAGAAAACACCAATTCATGTAGTATTGCGAAAGATCCTATTCCTTTTTTTTTTTGTGAATTAAAATATAATAGAGTAAGTATAGAGGAATAAAGACTTGGGTTGGAATCCCAACTCTAGTACTCAGCTATCTAACTGTAACTTCCTGAATTTTGGTTTCCTCACCTGTAAATTGGGGGATGGGATGGGGTGATAATAATTACTTTGCATGATTCTTGGGAGGTCCAGGAGTGATTCTACCTTATGCGATATCTGGGATATGACAGGTGATCATACTAGCCCTGACCCGTCCTCTCTGTTTGTAATCCATCTTCCTCCCTTTCTGCTCTAAAATTATTCTGACATTCATTCAGTTTCAGTTTATGGAAAGCAGAGCATCATAATGAATTAAAATTTTTGTTAGGTATTACAAAGAACTAAATTTAAAGGGACTAATTATGATGGAAAATAGGAATAACTATGAAAGTTAACTTTGATGGGAAAAATCTAAACGTAGGATCACTTGAAAACTCCTTTGAACATACTGTGAAGTTGTAGAGATATCTCAGTTAAATTTGGTCATTTTGTCCTCTGTTCTTTGTACGAATTTAGCAAAAAGTGATATGAGGAGGTGTAACAGTAGAAAGGCTGCCTGAAACAGAAGGCTGTATGAGCACACTTAAATTGTTTCATTCGTTCGTCAGTTCAATATATATTGAGCACCTAAGATGTAACAGACACCATGCTGAATGTTGCTGGTGTAAGAACTAGTATAAGGACTAGCAGATGGAGCCTTTGTCCTTAAAGAATTCAGTCTCATGGTGGAGGCAGACAAATGAATGAACGGTTGCAATAATGTGAGCAATAAATGCTAGTAGAGGCTACTCAAGACCAATATCTAATTTCTTGAGAAGTCATAAATTCTTGGAAAGAAATGGTGTTTTATCCTGCCAACATGATTTGTAGAGGGTGAGCCCTCAGTACAGGACCAAAAGACCCGGATTCTGGTCCCAGCTCTGTCTTTGACTAGCTATGTATCCTTCGATAGTCATTTCAGTTTTCTGAGCCTCAGTTTCCTCATCTGTAAAGTGTGACTGATGATACCAGTCCTCACTGGGTTATTGTAAAAATCAATGGTCATGAGAGTGAATTTGTAATTAAGTGTAAAGATCTCTATAAAGTAAGTTACATTCTTAAATGTTTTTTGAATTTTAAAATAGAAGTTGTTTTGTACTTCACATAATCGTTGAACGATCATTTTCCTTAAAACAGAAAGAAAGAAAAAAAAGAAAGAAAGAAAGAAAAAAGAAAGAGAAAAAGAAAGAAAGGAAGGAAGGAAGAAAGAAAAAGAAAGTAAAGAAGAAAGAAAGGAGGGAGGGAGGGAGGAAGCCAGTCACCTTTCACAGTTCAAAGCAGGACTGGCTTTGCTCTTTTCACCACTCCAGGGAGATATCCCCAATTTATCAATGAGAGACGTGAAGAGCCAAGAACTTATCCAAGAGCACCATTTCTTCAAAGCCCAAGCCTGGGCAACTTCCCAAGGTTTTTACACACCAACGAAAGTCCAAAGGACCAAGCCTCTGCCGACGGCAGATCTTTTCTCTGAAGGCCCCTCCTCCCCCTCGCGGAAGGGGCTGGATGAGGCTTCAGCTCCGCCCCGTGACTCATGTGACCCCGCCCCCAAAGTCTTCCACCTCTCGCGGGATCTCGCGGGAGGACAGATGGGGTTAGGTCCCATCATGGCGGCTGAAGAGGCGGATGTGGATATCGAAGGGGACGTGGTGCCAGCCGCGGCACAGTCAGGGTGAGGTGTAGAGACCGGGTCTCGCAGGGATGGGGAGGAGCACGGGTGCGAGGAGAGTACCCTGGAAAGGCTGCGGGAAGCAAGGAACAGGGGAGAGGAAGACCGTCCGCTGGGCCAGGGTCTCCTGGCGGCCGGGGAGGTGCCGCGCCCATCCGGCTTGTAAACTGCTCCCTAGCCCGGCGGGCGTCGGTACCCGAGTCTCGTGACGGATGGTTGTTTCACCTTTTACCGGGATGTTTTGTGGGCGCCGACTTCGTCTAGCACATTGCAGTCTATCCAGCAATTAGATTCCTTCTTCCATGATCTCCACCCCGGAATCCGCCCCCTTGCCCCTCCGGACAGTAATTAGAAAAAGGGCGGCCTCTGAACTGGACCTGAGCTCAGGGATCCTTGTTTCATCGCTTGTAAGCCGTGTGACCTTGGGCGTGTCGTTTCATTCCTACTGACAGGTTTCCTATTCCACATGGGGTTAGTTGTGAAAAACTTCCTGAAGGCTGCTTGACTTAAAGGAAAGGGACAGGACTTTAGAGTTGGACAGCTCTGGGTTCTCCAGCACTGCCCGGCCTCGTCACATACTAGCAGTGTGACCTTGGATCAGACATGTAACTTGCCTGAGCTTCAGACAGCTCATGTGAAACTGTTATGGTGTGTGCCTCATATGGTTATTGTGAACATCAGCTAAAGTTATTATGGGATGTATTATTGCATACAGTAGGAGCTAGGTAAGTGTTTTGTACTTCACCATCTCCTTAATGTCATGGAGATTATTGTGAAAGACCTAGTGAGGGGTCACAGTATACTTAATACAAATTCCTGCAGAACAGGCCAGTGTGATTTCAGGCAGCATCCTCCAACTTGAGAGATCTAACCCTTTGCTTGCTTTCCAAGTAAGAAATTGATACATACTATTTTTAAAATGTGCTGCCCCAGTCACCTTTTAGAATTGGAAGAGGCCTAGACTTGTCAGGAATCAAAAGACCTCAGTTCTAAACTCAGCCAGTTATGTTGCTTATAAATATGAACTATCTCCTTAGAAGTCTGTTAGGTTGAATGAACCGTGTGGAATTGCTAATCTTAGACCATTTTTAACTTACAAAATGGCAATTTCATACAGTCCAACCTAATAATAGGGACTCTGTAAATTATGGAGAACAGTACCACCCTGCCCTGAGGGATTAAGATAGTGGGTTTAAAATTCTACTGAACTCTAAAAATGTGAGGAGTAATTAAATTTATATAGTCATTCTCTCCCAGATCTGTAGGCAAAGCAGTCCAAAGCTATCCAGATGAGTAGGGAACTTTTATTAACAGTCATTGTTCACAATTGTATGGATCAAGTTATCAAATTAATCTTGACTAAGTGCTCTTGCATGCATGCTTTAATTTACTTTTCACAATAAGGCTGTG
Organism: Ailurus styani; assembly: GCA_002007465.1. Classification (NCBI taxonomy): domain Eukaryota; kingdom Metazoa; phylum Chordata; class Mammalia; order Carnivora; family Ailuridae; genus Ailurus; species Ailurus styani. Next base: position 3,932,274 of record LNAC01000120.1, read on the forward strand.
ATAAGTGATCTGCAGTCCAGAGAGAAGTGAGTTAGCCTTGGAAACACAGAAGATCATCTGAGAGCATCAGCTCTGCCCCTTTTCCATAGGTTCTTCTTTTTTTTTCTGATCGTGTTTAATTTTTTGGGGTTCTCTTTTTCTTTCCTTTCACTTACTATCGTGTTCAGCCTTAGGTCTACTGGTGACACCTATGATCAGACTCATGCAAGCCGGATTACAAAGGTTATTGGTTCCTGAAGGTCAGAGCCTTTGCCTTACCCAACTCCAAGGAGCATTATTAACATTATATTCTGGTGAATGGTGCCCCCTGAAGTATGTAGGTACAGGTAGTGATAACATCTGTGGAACCGTTGAGGATTAATAGAAAACACAACTTTTAAGTACTTGCTAAGTTCTAGGTACCAAAGTTAGAAGGTGGCATTGAAACTTTGGTTTCCCTTTCACTTCTACCTTTCCTCCTCATCTTCCTTTTCTCCTGCTTGCCCTTTAAATCAGTGTTCCAAGGGATTTTGTCATAAGACTTCTCACTAACCACACAGTCCCTGGTTATACCATCTTTCAAGACTTAAATTTTTGTTAGGTTGGATCATATAAAATTTGCCAGTGTCCAACCCATTTTGACCGTAAGAAAAATGGTAGTTTCCTAAAATTCCACTTAATACATGCTGAAGTTTTCCGTATCTGTTATCAACCCAAATCTCTCTTCCGAGCTTTAGATCCATTTATCTAATTCTCTGAATCTGTCTGTTCTTGGATGTTCCACAAGCACCTCAGTTTCATCTTATAAACTTTTCCCACCTCACCTGCCATCTGCCTCCAAGTTCCCTTGTTCAATAAATGGCACCATCCGCCCAGTAACTCCAGGCACAGATTGAGACTTTATCCCCTTTCCTTACCTCTCTCCTTCCACCCTTTCTATCCTATTAGTTGCTAAAGGTCTATTGATTTTAAGTATCCTCTCAAATGTATTCACTTCTTCCTGTACACACTGCTTGTTCCCTGGGTGTAAGTTACTGTCACCTCTCTAGTATTTATTTAATCACTTCCTCTTAACTGCTCCTTATCTCTTTGGCCCCCTTCTATTCTTTACTGAAGTTAAACCAGTCTTTCTTACATCCAGATCTCATCATGTTATTCCCTTCAATCCCTGACTTGCTTGATGAAAAAAATCTTCGTTCCTTAACTCCTACAGACCTGGATGATCCATGCCCCGCTTACTTTGTTCCTTTAATCATTCAACAAATGTTGATTGAGCACCTTTTCTATGCCAAGGCCTGGGTATATAGCAGTTATCAAATTGTATCAAACCTTGCTCTCATGGAACTGACATTCTAATTGGGTAAAACACAGTAAAACGTAATATGGGCCAAATGGGGATAGGTGGAAAAAGATAAAGAAGGGAAAGTGAATGGCATGTTAGCACTATCTTGTACACTTACCCAGGAAAACTGGCTCTGAAACTACAGGACTTCAGAGGTCAGCATGGATATAGTGGAAGGACTGGATTTGGAAAGGGAGGAGGCCACAGAATTGGCAACCAATTGAATATACTGCGAGGAAAGGGCAGACTCAGATTTCTGACTTGGGCAACTAAGGGGATGCATATCCTTTGTCTGAGATAGGGAACAATGGAAGAGTAGCAGATTTGAGAGGAATTTCTCAGCTAAGGTTTAAGCATGTTAATTTATGCTACTTATGGAGATCCAGTTAGGTGTCCAGAGGCATACACCAGAAGTGTGGAAGTTGCTGATCTTTATTGAGGAACACTGTAAAAAGATATTAAATCTGAATTGAGAGGCACCCGGGTACCTCAGTTAAGTGTCAGCCTTCTGCTTAGGTCATGATCTTGGAGTTCTGGAATTAAGACCCATGTCAGGTTCTCTGCTTAGTGGAGAGTCTGCTTCTCCCTCTCTGCTCTCTCTGTCTCTCTCTCACTCAAGTACATAAACTAAATCTTAAAAAAAAAAATAAAAATAAACCCAAAAAAACACCTGAAGTGGTACTAGTCCCCCTCCTGCATCTTGGCAGACCTCCACAAGCAAAGGTTTCCTCCTGCCGATACAAGTCTCAGAGTCCTTTGTGTAGCATTCCTGGCAGCCTTTACCAAATCAGTTTTAACACCTGAATTAAAACCTTTTCGCCATCAATAGCTTAGAGAAATTATTGCTCTTAGTTTATTGTAGATAGTCTGTTAGTCCTACAATTTATTATAACCATTGTAGAACTAATTGAAAATTCAAAAGTATAAACCTTTTTGCAGTCTTAAGAGGTACAAAATTCTTAGCACTAGACTAGGTCTGGGAAAAGTCAGTAATTTTCTAGGAAACTTTGTAACTTCAAGACATAAAAACAAATATTGAACTTAATTATATCATAGATTGGGCCTTCCAAAACTTAACTATTCAGCTTTTCTGTGTAAGTAGTGAACAATGTGACTTTAGAGAGTTTTTATTAGTTCAGTGAAAGAAGTGAGAATTAACAAAGTTTTAATCCCTCGTGGACATAGAAAAGGCCCCAAGTAACCCAAGTTAATTTTTTTATTATATAAATTGTTATTAAAACATCAAATTTTCTTTGTACTTTACTGTCTTGAGTATTTTCTATTTTGGATCTTCGATCTTTTTTTTTTTTTCTTTTCCATTTTGGGGAAGCACTGTTATTGATGACTTTTATGCTTTAGATATAACTAAGAGAATTGATTGTAAAGTGGAATTTCTGGTTACATGTGGATGCTCATCAAAAGAACTCTGAAGTGTTGGTTCATGGCCATAGAGTGTGTTGTGGTTGCTGCTTTGGGGTATTTTTTTTTTCCTCATGAAGTTGTTTATTTTTGAGAAACAAAAGGAGTGAACAGACTCACTGGTTGCAGGTGAGATAGGGTGGCTTAAAGTCACTCTATATTCTATAGTTTAAAGAAATAGAGTAGGCATTTCTGCAGTGTTAAGTCTTTTGTTAAAGGAAGAGAATAAAATATTTGCTTAACATCTATACCCTGCCAGTTCCTGTGTTACGTGAATGGTGTTTATTAATTGGTACAATGTCGCCCTTTTACCCATTTTATTAATTATTACAGAAGTGATGAAAGTACAGCATCTGTTTTACAAGATCACTATCTTGATTCATCGTGGAGAACTGAGAATGGTCTTATTGTAAGTATTTTATGGAAATATGAGGTCCATAAGCTATTACTCATTGTCTGGAGTACCTCTTTTTTACTTGGTGCTAGTTCTCAGCAGTTAGAAAGGTAGTATACTGGAAACATTTTTCTTACTTTAAAAATGAAAGAAACTTATTCTTACTTCTTTTGCCTTTGAAATGGTCTGTTGGGAAACAACTTTGGAGCCAGCTAGATTTAGGTATAAACCCTTGCTTATCTACGACTTACCAGATTTGTGAACCTTTGTTTCTTCATTAAAAGATGGGGATTATTACAGTGTTCATTTCTTTCATTTAGCAGTTATTTGTTGAATTCTTACTGTGTGTCAGACACTAGACCGGGTTTGGGGGATACAGCTACAATTGAGACAGACATAGTCTTGCTCTCAAGTTGCTCGTATGCTAAAAGGAGTCAGGTGATAAACAGGTACACAAATTAAGTATATAAACCATGGAGAACCCAAGATGCTGGCTGAGAGTAACACGGTGGAGAACCTATTTTATTTCATTTTATTTATTTATTTTTTAAAGATTTTATTTATTTATTTGACAGAGAGAGAGATTACAAGTAGGCAGAGAGGCAGGCAGAGAGAGGAGAAAGCAGGCTCCTGCTGAGCAGGGAGCCCAATTCAAGACTCGATCCCAGGACCCTAAGATCATGACCGGAGCCAAAGGCAAGAGGCCTTACTTAACCCACTGAGCCACCCAGGTGTCCCAAACCTATTTTAGATAAAGTTGTCATTGAAAGAAACAGAAGGTGACAGTTAAGTTCAAAAGTAATAGAGAGGAGTAGGTATGTGAAGAGTTGAGGAAAAACATTCTAGGCAGAAGGAATAGCAGCACAAAGGCTCTGTTCGAAAGCCAGTGTCTAGAATATAGTGGGAAAGCAGGGAGTGGCAGCTGTGACAGGGTTGGAGAGGCAGACCAGAGCTCTGTCATGCTTATATGAAGCAAGAGTAGAATCACAGAGACCAGTTAGAAACATTTGTGGTAATCTAAGCAAGAGTTGGTGGTAGATTGGCCTGAGGTTGTGGCAGAGATGGATAGATTTTAATTATATTTTGGACGTAGAATTGCTTGGTAGATTAGATATAGGATTGAGAAAAAGGGGGAGAATCAAGAATGACTCCTAGGTTTCTACGTGGAATAACTAGGTAACTCATAATGCTGTTCACAAAGTTGGAAGCATAAGGAGAAACAGGTGAAGGTATGTATTAGTGAGTTTTGAATATGTTAACTTTGAGAAGCCTACTAGATATCCAAGTGGACATTGGGAGTGGGCAATTGGATATAACAGTCTAGACAGAGTTTAGAGAGGAGAACTGAGCTGAAAATTTTTAAGTTTTGAGAGTTGAAAATGAGTATGATCATTTAAGGAAAGATTGTGGCTTAAAGGAAAGAAGTGTAGTGACTTTTGGAAATAGGTGAAATATCTAGCAACATGCTTGCTACCTGATATGTCTCATACATGGTAGCCATTATGACTTTAGCATGGATAGGAGCCTAAGCCTTGGAATCCAGCAGTGTTATGTGTCAAGTCTCTACTCCTCCACTTGAAACACTTGGCGGTGGGGCACCTGGATGGCTCAGTGCATTAAAACCTCTGGCTTCAGCTCAAGTCATGATCTCAGAGTCCTGGAGATCGAGCCCCACATGGGGCTCCCTGCTCAGCAGGAAGGCTGCTTCCTCCTCTCTCTCAGCCTGCCTCTCCGCCTACTTGTGATCTCTCTCTCTGTGTCAAATAAATAAATAAAATCTTTAAAAAAAAAAAACACTTGTTGCTATGGATGCATCAGTGAAGTCATAACACCTATCTCACAGTGTTATCAGATATGTCTGTGCATAGTAAATGGGAGCTTCATTTTTTGTAATCATTATATCATGTATTTCATTTAATAAAACAAGATAATTTGAAAAAGTAGTAAATAAAAAGAAATATATTCTTTTTTTAATAGCCTTGGACTCTGGATAGCACCATCAGTGAAGAGAACAGAGCTGTCATTGAGAAGATGTTGTTGGAAGAAGAGTATCCTTTAATGATTATGAGGAAAGTAAAGATTTCAGGGTTTAAAATCTATAAATGCAAGACTTACAAAAGAGACCACTGTTTTTACTGGCTGGACCTTATTTGTCCCCAGACTGCAATTATATAATGTGTTAGCTACCTATGGAAAAAAAAGCATTTTATTCCTCTGTTTCTGTTTTACTGCAAAGTCTAGGATCTAACTCAGTATGCTTCAGTTTCTTTTGTCAGCCACCTCAGTACTGTCTGAATGTTGAGTAGAAATGATAAAATGTTTTAAATCAGTGAGAACCTTTAGTCCATGTCCAAGATCATTTAGTCCGAGCCTCCATCTGTAGTTATAGAAGCTAAAACCCAGAGATGTTAATTTACCCAGAGATACAATTAGAATATGTGAAAGTTCTCACTCCACCAGTTTACAGGTGTTATGTGGGAGGAATCTAAGTAAAAAGCACAAAACAAATACTGCAGAATGAAGATTTTTCCCTCAGAAGTTGTAGATCTTTATCCACAGTTTAGTTACTAGCTTCTTGTCCTTGTTTCTTTCATCTGTTTGATGATGGCAACTTCTTTGGGATTCCATTTTCTTATATATAAAATGAAAGGGTTGAATAAAATGATTTCTGATTCTATGATTTTGTAAAGATTATTAATAATAGTCTAATAAGTGTGGTTTATTTTTAACACTCTCATCTGAACTTTATGGATCTCTACCTCCTTTTTAAGCCAGAACTTCTCTGTTCCCTTTATTCCCTGTTACGGCTGTGTTGTCATGGGTTAACCCTTTTTAGTCTTTCTTATTCTCTTACTTTCCCCAAACATCACAACTATAGCCTAGATCATTGCTTTTCAATAGAAAAACAGTGCAAGACTCATATATCATTTAAAATTTTCTGGTAGACACATTTAAAACAGGTAGAATTGATTTTAATAAGATTTTACTTAACCCAGTATATTTAAAATAATATTTCAACATTTAACAATAGAAAGACTTTGTTGAGGTATTTTACATTCTTTGTTTACGTGCGGTATTGGCTAATACATTGAACAGTACAAGTTTCAATTAATTAATACTTAAGTAGTCACGGGTTCACTTCCAGATTTAGAAGCAGAAATAATGAAGAGTTTTGTGAGCTCTCAGAGGACAGGGATGTTTTCTTGTAGCTTTGTCCTCAGCTCCTGTACCTAGCGTATTACCTGACATACACGATATATAGTCAATATTTGTTAAGGGAAGAACATGTCAAACTAATTGAAGAGTATTGCAGTAGGCCAGTTTTAAGAAGTTGGAGAGGGAAGCTCCGTGGTAGATTTGACCTGAGTTATTAGTATTAATGTAGAGAACACCCTAAACTCTTTCTGTTATCTTTAGAACCAGGAAAACGTACTCCCCAGTTACTCCTGGACAGCCAGTCAGATTCATCTATTACATTCCCCATGTTTTAGGAAAAATGATTTAAATGAAACACAGACTGTTTCTTCTCTTAACCACTTCTAGAAGGTGTTATAGGAGAAGCTAACATTTATGTAGCATACATTTTGTGTAGGTACTGTGTTCATGTGATTTCACGTGTAGTGTTTAATCCATATAACAGCCTTGTGAGGTATAGATTTTTTTTTTAAGATTTTTATTTATTTCACACAGAGAGAGAGATTACAAGTAAGCAGAGAGGCAGGCAGAGAGAGAAAAGGAAGCAGGCTCCCTGCTGAGCAGAGAGCCTGAGGCGGGACTCCATCCCAGGACCCTGAGATTATGACCTGAGCCGAAGGCTGAGGCTTTAACCCACTGAGCCACCCAGGCGCCCCAGGTATAGATATTTTTATCATAGTTTTTGCAGATCTGGAAAAGGTTTTAAGAATTAGTTTAGCTAGGATTCATGTATGATTTTCATGGATGTGAGTACCTACTTAATATAAGACACATAAAAATGATATGATTTTATTATTGTTTTAAAAGTTTCTTTAATAATTTACACAGGTATTACTTATCTAAAAAATCACTTCCAGAAAAATTCTGGCTTGATCAAAAGGAAGATGATAAAAAATACATGAAGAGGTAAAATCAGTTTTTAATACTTTAAAAGGCTGAACCTATATTTTTAAAAACTTGTTCACAAGCTTCCTTATTTTCTTTTTCATGTGGTGCAGTCTACAGAAAACAGCAAAAATCATGTATGTACTTATATGTTTTATATTTTAAAATTATAGGAGTATTAAAAAATTATAGTTGGCCTGTGGAAAAACTCTTGACCTTGGGTTGTACAAAAATATAAAATAAAAATTTCTTATAGTTGTTGGAATGCCACAAGATAATTTTATGACGTTATTTATATGTCAGAATTTCTTTTATGGTCCTCTATAAGCTATTCCATTGGATTATGGAAAAGGTGGTTTCCTAGGGATTTGTTGGGAAGTTTTTTAAAGCTGCTCTCTAATCTAATAGGAATTGGCTTGATTTCTATTACCCTATCAGTTAATTTTCACTCATGTCAAACAAAAATTTAATTTGAATTTGTGCCTTTCATAAATTATCTAGAGAAATCAAGTATTAACTATTTTATAAATATCCTCTCCCTATAATTGAAGAAAATTTGATATTATTTAGTGTTTATAAACTTTCATGTTTATGTCGTCAAAGGGTAGACTTACAGATTCACCATTGCCAAGTGTTTGAGCAATGAGCAGACTTTGGCTTTTGCATTTTGCTGAATAACAAAGAAATTAATGAGAAGTTGAATGGTTTGCTTAAATTAATGAGCTTCATCACTATTTTAATTTCTTAAGGACTGCATTTCAAAAGTAATAATGCCATAGTGTCTTCATTTTTGGCTTGGTATTTACATAGATTTAAATGGAAGAATCAAGAGATAATATTTCTGGAGCCAACTTAAACACTTACATGCCTTTTAGGATTTGGAAATGTACTGATATCTTCTGCTTTGTGTCCAGTCTAAGGAAGCCTATTTGTTGTTATCACATTGACTTCCTTTGATGTCTTTTAGTATTATCTTCACTCAGACCCAAGGATTATGTCTCTTGGGGCTCCTATCATCCTGAGCTAGAGAAGAATACAAGACAGGGTAAATCTGTTCCCCAGGTAGAGGCTGCAGCCTTTTCTTCTCTTCTTCTTTTTTAACTCTTAGACTCACACAGTATTGAATTTAGCCTATGGCTGTCTGTAACCTTTAGCTGCATAAATATGGAATGTTCCATTTCAGACTTTTTTTTGCAATTCCTTTTTTTCCCCTCAGGGCACACTCTCCTACAAAACCAGCCAGTTACTCAGTAAAGTGGACGATAGAAGAAAAAGAGCTGTTTGAACAAGGGCTGGTAAATAGAGCAATTTTTAATTTATAGTAAAATAATTCTAGAAGCCAGTATTGATAGAATTATAAGGTTAATTTGTGGAAACCAGAAACTTCTTTTAATGATCACATTTTAGTTTTTCTGTAGTGATGATGTTTGTAGTACAAGAGAATTCCTTTTAACTTATATCTAAGTTGCTAAAATATTAAAATAGACTAGGATCAATATTTTAGATAATTTTCATCCCACCCCCTTTTTTTTGGTAATAATAAAACCCAAGATACTGAGCTCTGTATACATCAAATACCTGGATTAAAAGTCAAAATTATTTATTTATCTGATGTCTTCTCTTGGGGGAAAAAAAAACACAAACAACAACAAAAAAAAACCTTGATATTTGGAACTATCTGCCTAATCAGCTGAGTTCTTTTTTATTGAGATACTTGGCATTGTGCACACAGTCTGAGTATTTTTTTAGTGGATGTAGTTGAAGACCAGAAACTTTTCTTTTGCATGAATGTTTCACTGAGGTCTATTTAAATATCCACAAATTACATAATAGAAAAAAATGTACGCCCATTTGTAGTTCTGAAAATTCTCCCTATTAATATGAAGAAACTTTTAAGTAAATATTCAGAAATTTTTTTTTCTAATTATTAGGAAAGGTTATATCTTTTCCTTTAAGGTACATGTTACTCAGTATTACACTAATTAATTTTGAAATTACATATATTTATATATTGTATGTAGGATATTAGTATAACATTTATGGGGGTTTTATGAATACAAATTGAAATGTCATTATTAACATTTCTACAAATGATGAGAAATAAAATATTTATTTTTATAGACATCACCATGACATCTGTATATCCTGTGATGTCTTTATATAAATAAACTATCTTGAAGGTTTTATCTCCTCCTGAGGTTTTTCTCCTGTACTGTTGATGTTTTTTATATTGATATTTCATTCTGTTTCATGATTATCATTTTTATACCTAAATTTAATTAACCAGTCACTTATTTAAGATTGCTGACTACTTTGGTGTTTTGCCCCTTACCAAAGGCTTTGTGTGTGTGTGTGTGTGTGTGTGTGTGTGTTTGTATACACACATACATAAATGAGTTGTGAATTTAGGTTATCGTTGACACTTGTGGTGATGATAGGGGCTATGTCTGCATGACTCAAACTTCAAAGGGTATTTAAAGTTATAGGTGTTAAGTCTCCCTATCACTCCTGTCTGTGCCTTCAGTTCTTTTTGCCTCAGGTAACCATTGTTATCTGTTCTCTGCATGTCCTTCCAGAGATATTTATCCCTCTATATACCAATATGTATTTATTTACATACATAGAAGATATCTATCTATATACATAAACAGATATTTTAAACCTAGAATGTTTTCCCACAAAACTACACAGAACTGTTGGTTGTATTCACAGCTTTTTTAACCTATTGATATAGTTTGCTTATATGCTGAATTCTCTCAGGCTTTAGAGAAGGGGATTATGTGATACTGAATGATAAAGGAAAATTTTTCCTCCCTTTTGGGTATAGAATTGTCTGTGCTCTATTTTGAAATTGTTGAGTGTTTTCTTTGTTCCTCTTGTTAGTGTACCCTCTCCAATTTTCATAATGCTCAAGCCCCTGCAATTCCAACTAGTTATACTCTGTCCAGATCTTTGATCTGTCCAAAAGTGCTCCATCCTATGAAGTTACTCATTTGCCTTCAACCCACAAAAATTTATCTAGTTGTTCAGTAAGTTGATCTTAGCTAGTGTTAGTTAATAACAGTCTTAATTAATTTATATTTACTAAGAATTTTCCAGAAATACTTTCAGTTTTAAGAAATTGTTCACATCATATTTTCTCATGAATATCAGAAATAAGTATATAATTAATTTATCATTTGGGTCAGGTTTTGAAGATAATTTGCCACCATAAGTCATGACCTGTAAATGTCATGTAAAGCTTGCCCTGGGATCAGCTTCCCTGAGTTGTGGAGATAGTGTGAAGATTTATGTATCAAATAATAGACTTGATACCTAAAAATTCCTTTTAGCTTTAAATTATATTGCATTCTTTTCTGTACTTCAGAAAACACCAGAGCTCCTTCAGGGTTTCATTTTTCTCCCCTACCTCAGCTTTGTCGTTAGCTGGCATAATAAGCCTTTAACAGTACAAGGGTATAGGGAGGTGCTGGTTGCAGGTCTCTTCATTTGTGATTCATTCGTTCTTCGAAGTCCGTTTTCTGTAATAACCTGTGTAGTGTAAAAGTATCTGCTAGGGGGCAGGTAATGGATATTGTGCCAGATGGATTGTGAGTAAAAAAAGATATTTTGAAATTAGTGTCAGAACATAATCAGTTGATTCTATAAATGAGAAATGTAACCTGCCTCTTTTTCAAGCACTTGTTTTTTAGATTTGGAACATCGTAATGTGCAATATGAATACATACTGCTAGGAATACATAAAAGTGGTGGATCTTCATTTAGATAGCTATAAAAAGAAAACTGATTTCTAAATCATTTTGGTCAGTTTTCAGAAGTTGAGATTCCAAGAATATGGGCTTTGGTTTTAAGAGTCTTAGCTCCTGTGCGCTTTAGAAAATAAAGATGGGTTGTTCTCTTAGGTTTTTTTTTCATATGCAGTTGCTTGGAATATTAACAAGTAAGTTAATCAAAATCAATTTCTTTCCATTTGATAACATAGGCTAAATTTGGCCGAAGGTGGACCAAAATTGCAAAGCTAATTGGAAGTCGCACTGTTTTACAAGTTAAGAGTTATGCCAGGCAGTACTTTAAAAATAAGGTAAGCAGGATATAAATATCCTAGTCAGTAATAATATTTGCAATAAATAAAACTTGGAAGCAAAAATAGTGCTTTAATTTAATCATTAATGTCAATGTTCAGAGTTTTTGTAGTAAAAGTATTTTATATTCATAAAGTATGCAACACATGTTTATCTTCAGAAATCTCAAAGCATATCTTAAGTGTTTTGAGTATTGCAATTAGAGGTCATTGTTCCCTGAAAATATCTTTTCTTTTTAAAGATTTGCACTGTAGCTTTTTGTTTTGTTTTGTTTTTATTACTGTCTTATTAGCAAGATGCCTACTTGTAAATTCTGTGAAGAGTTTGACTTAAAAACCAGTCTTTTCAGTATGTGAGTACAAGACTCAGTCCAGAAAAACAAGCCCACAAGCTCTAGAATGGTGTTTGAAAATGCAAGCTCTTAGGGGTACCTGTCTGGCTCAGTCAGCAGAGAATGTTATTCCTGATCTCAAGGTCGTGAGTTCAAGCCCCATGTTGGGCACAGAGCTTAACTTCTGTCCTGGCTGCAAGAGAGGCTGGGGAAGTTTCTGGATTTTACTTGGAGGTTTAAGAGCTCCTAGCAAAATTGATGTGGGATGTTCCAAAAGCTTGGACTGGCTCCTGCTCTGAAGGCTGTGTTCCTACTCCATCCTCATGGCATCAGCTTCCACTGTATTCTCAGGACTTCACAATCTGTGGCTCCAGCCTACTTCTCTAGTGGGCCTCGTCCTGCAGGCACCTGGGACATCGTAGTAGCCTTAGAACCTCTGCCTGGAGATTTGCATTATATGTAGCTTTTAGGGATGATTAGAGCTCAGGGACCATAAATGCTAACATGATACTAAAATCTGTTTAATAACAATGAAACTTATAATTTTTATGAAGAATTACATGAAAACTTCAGTAAGTTGCAGTGTTCAGAAAAGCATAGTTATGGTCTAGTTCTCTAATCTTTCAAGTAATCTGTGCTGTGTTCAGCCATGTAGTTTTGATATTTAGAAATTTTTACTATCTTCTCTGAGTTCTGGGAACATAATATATAGAATTTGACAGAGTCTTAAGTGAAATTTGCTGTTTTCTTTTAATGCAAATAATAGGTTTTATCCTGTATACAAGATTTATATAACTTAGTGTCATTTGAGCATGGGAAGTAAAGAATGAAATGGATTCATTATACATCAGTCATCTGCTCCTTCTTTAACCAAACAAATGCGTTTTCAAGGCAGCCTGGCAATGTTAAGGTATTTTGAGGAGAAAAGAATAAAGCTTAACTCGATTATTCCTATCCCCATGCTTCTCCGACTGGAACATGCAGAGCATCTTGGGGTGTCAGTTTTACTCAAAGACTTGGGGTAAAAGGATACATCATGATGTTAAAAGAGACATTCATACGAAGTATAATATGAAATCTTATCTGAATTTTTAAGATAAAAACAGAAGAGTTGAAGTAAATAGCGAGGTTATTAAAGGCTATTCCAGGCCATATGTCCAAATTTCATTCTCTCTCCTACTAACCTTTTATTCTTCTCTACATAGTAAGCCAATTAACCTCAAATACTAGATCCTAGGATTCTGTTGTCATATAGGGTTGGAAGTACGTAAGCTCTTTTTAGGAGCTGTCATCACTTGGGTATGCCAGTCACGTACAAAATCTTTCAAAAACCATGTATGTGAAGATTTTATTTCAAATCATTTATATTCATTGATAGTCATTTTCTTCTCCATGACTAGATATTTACATCTATAATAGTACATATGGAAGATAATTTCATGCCTTAAATTATACTGTATAAAATTGGAGCTACATTAAATGAACCTTTGAAAAATAGTTTCTATTATATCTGTATTTAAATGAAAGATGAATTTAATTTACTAAATAAATTTACTAAATAAAGATATGTGCCATTTAGATAATGGGCTGTTTAGCATTATAAAAAGTAATCAGCTGAGGTATCTGACATTCTAAGAAATTAACCATTAAAAATATTTTAATATCTTAATACCTTAGTATGACAATTATTTCATTCTCTGTGGTTGATTTAAGACAGAGTCCTGTTTTAAACTTAATATTGAAAAACAAATAGTAGTTGTACAGGTCATGGGTCATGATTATTTGATAAATAAAATCACCTGGCCATGAGTGAGTCAAATACAGTGATAGAAATTTGAAATGATGATATTTTACATTTACAATACAGTTGTAAATCCTTAGAAGAAAAAGCACAATAAAGGTATAATATACCATTGATGTGTACTCAGTTTAATAACACTGTATTTATTATATATGTGCCAGTCATTAAATTTTTAAGTGTTAATATGGGGATTTTTATCTTCATTTTTAATAAGGTAAAATTAGATGGTCCAGAGAAGGAAATACCAAATCAGAAGAGCAGCAGTGATCTTCAGACTAAAAATGAAGATGAAGGCACAAAGGCATGGACGCCATCAGGTTTAAGGGGACGTGTTGATCCCAACTTGAATGCTATAAAAATTGAAAAGTTATCTGATGACGAAGAAGTAGACATCACAGATGAGGCAGATGATTTGACTTCTCAAGCTCCCAAAAAGAATCCTAGCAATGGTGTCTTATTAAACATTTCTAATAGTAAAAGTCATGAAACCAATCAAGGGGAATTTATTGCTTACAACCAGGAAGATTCAGTATCTGAATCTTCCAAGGAGTATGTTCAGAATATAAAGCAGGGAGAGATGGAAGCACTTTCAAGCTCAAGAAGTAAATTTTGGACTGAAAAACAGAGCATTAGTGACAAAAAATCAGTTGAATTAAATGATCAGCAGTGTAATAAACTGATGAGAAACTCTGAAAAACATGATGGAAATGAAATAATAGATGATGCCAGGCCGTTGCCTTCTCCAGAGCCTCGTGAAGTTCAGAAAGACTTGAGTGATAATGAAATGCTTTTTCATTCTTCCTGTCAAATGGAGGAGGAGAGCCATGAGGAAGAAGAGCTTAAGCCACCAGAACAGGAAGTAGAAATAGATAGAAATACCATTCAAGAAGAAGAGAAACAAGCAATTCCTGAGTTTTTTGAGGGGCGCCAAGCTAAAACACCAGAACGCTATTTGAAAATTAGGAATTACATTTTGGATCAGTGGTAAGGAAGAATTATGTTATAAAACTTATGATGCTCCAGAGTATTTTAATTAGGCCTATGCAGAATTTAATATTTTACATTGCTAGTGATGCACTGAACATATGAATATATTTTAATAGGCAAGACTTAAAATTTCTCATAGTGAAATTTTCTTTGAAAGCTTTGGTAAATATTATCTTTAGCTATCTCAACCCATCTCTCTGTTCATTAAGAGTATTTGGTCCTGGAAAAAAGGGATAATTTGCTTTAAGAAGCAGTTTCTTTGAACAGTGTTAGGAAGATACAAAAAACATTACTGGAAAAGGGGGAGAATGTCTTTCCTAGTTTATCATGTACTTGTAAGTACAAAAAGAAAATTTTGGTGATGGGATATTTCGGTCATTAAATATGGTTAGATTACAGAAACCATTCTCAATTGCTATAAATGCTTTCAGCTTTGATCTTGTGATATAATGTGTTAATAATTCCTTCATCCAGCTTCATCAGGATACAGGAATTTTCTAATAAAAAGTTTATCTTCTAAATTGTCAAAATCCAAATTATTTAGCATTGGATGGGGCACAAACCAAAAAAACTTCCCACCTTATTTGCCTAAGTGCTCTGCAAATAATTTGAGTTTTTCCTGACAGTTTAAGACATTATCAAACATTCATAATTGTTGTTTTTGCTTCAGGAGATACTGAATTGTGTTGGGCCATCTTTACAGAGGACTTCTACTGTAACTTAGGAAGATTGGCAAAGGAAAACAAATAAATAACCAGACTTATTACATCAGTAACCTTCATTGCCCACACAATATTAATTTGGTTTTTAAAGATAACTCTATTCTAAATGAAGCATTTTTGTTCTTGTTCTTGACAGATGGTTGAAATGGCTAAAAGTAACATTTCTGGGTAAGGGTGGTATCAAATGAAAGAAGAATTATAAGGAACAACTGATAGTTACATAGTGCTTTACAGTTTACAGAAAGCTTTTCTGTGTAGTTTGAGTCTTCACAACAGGCCTAAAAAAAGGCAGGTGGCATTTTCTGTGTTTGATAATTCTGCAGTCAGGGGAGGATTAGGGGCCTGCCTGTTATACAACCAGCTATGACAGAAGGACCTATGTGCAGGTCTTGACTCTCCATTACTCTCTCCATTATTTCACATTGCCTGATTCATTCACACTAATCAAATGAGATCTCTACGGGTATCTAACTTTATTTTTGGAAATAAGAGAATGAATCTCAGAAATTTTGTATCTGTATGAATCATCAATGAGTGAATTACTGGTGCTTTAATCAATGTCATTTATTTGAATTTTGGATTCTCAATAAGGCGGAATAACTTATATAGATGATATAAATTATATGGCAGTAGTTTCCTAATAACATTTGCTTTAGTTCATAACACCAGTTAAATGTTGTTTCAATATAGTGATTTAGCAAAAGAGTGTAAAAGCAGAAAAAAATGTTTAGGAACAGGAACTCAAAACTATTCTCTTCAGAAATAGAAGAAAGAACTAGAGGTGGTGTTAAGAAAAAAAGTAGAAGAGTGAAGTTTTGAAATAAAAAAGACCGTCTAGATTTGTTTGTAGCTAAAAGATCCTTTCCATAAAAACACAACTGACTTCCTGTTTAGGGGTATGTTTTATTAAAATAGTAACTAATACTATTATTAAATGCCTACCAAATGCATTTAAATGTATTTAAATCATCTCCAGTCCTCTTGGCAACCTTGTCCTCATTTTACAGATGAGAAAAATGAGGTTCAGAAAGGAAAAGGAACTTGTTCCAGGTTACATTAGGGGAAGGTGATTTCAGGGTCTTATAGTCTTACTCCTTATTTTCACACTTCATCTCACGTCCTTCACCCAGACTTTTCATTCTGACTTGTATACTCCCCCCTACCCTGCCCCCCAGATCTTGATGAAATGTGCTTCGTCAATTCCTTCAGGTCCTCCAGGGAAATTGGAGGACTTCACTCACCACCCTATTTAAAATAGCTCACATCTCGGCCTCCCCCTCTCTTACTCTGTATTTTATTTATCTTCATAGAACTTATTATTGCTGAAAATATGTTTTTATTTGTGTATTGTCTCCTCCTCCTCCCTCCTCCTTCCCCATGATAATACAGGCTTCATATGGGCAGATTTTTGTCTGTTTTTTTCATTGTTACACTCCTCGTGCTTAGGACAGTGCTTGTTCTAGGCAAATACAGAGGCACTCCATTTGTTAAGGGGAAAAGATGGTGCGAATGAGTCATGAATAGGTATCTTTAGAGGCCTTACCATTTTTTTTTAAAGATTTTATTTATTTATTAGAGAGCACATGCACAAGTGCGGGGAGAGGCAGAGGACAGAGGGAGAAGCCAGACTGAGGGGCCCTTCGTGGGGCTTGATCCCAGGACCCTGGGATCATGACGGGAGCTCAAGGCAGATGCTTAACCAACTGAACCACCCAGGTGCTCCTAGAGGCCTTTCAATTTGTTCAGCATCATGCTAGTGCTGAGCTCTGTTTAAAGATTTTTGATTAGGGTAATCGTTAATTAAGTCAAAACGGTTTTTAGATTTCCTGTAGATTTTTGGTAGCTGCTTACACTGTGCTTATTCCTGCTCTCTTGGCTTCATTTGTGCAGTTTGTTTCCTTTCCCTGATATGAAATATAAACACACTGAAATCTCAACTTCTTAGTGGAATTTTTCCCCTTATGATTATATTCATTTATTTTAGAGAGTGTATGCAAGTGGGGGAAGGGGCAGAGGCAGAGGGAGAGAATCCCAAGCTGACCCCCCACTGATCACTGGCCATTGTGAGACTTCTCACAACCCTGAGATCTTGGTGACCTGAACCGAAACCAAGAGTCAGGTGCATAACCAGCTGAGCCACCCAGGTGCCCCTCAGTGGAATTTCCAATACCCTCCCGCATCACAAGTTACTTTTTGCCTTCCCTGAATGTCTGTAGAATTAATGATTTTAAATTTGGTTTCTGCTTAGATAGGCCTTCCTTTAATACCCTATCTAAAATAGTCTGCACTTAGTTTTCTCATTCTATCCCCTTTCCTTCTTACTTTTTCTTCCTAGCACTTGTTGCTACCAATCTTGTGTATTATTTATTTTATATATATATAATATAAATGTGTATATATATATATATAATAGATATTCATTGTAAATATTCTGTAGCATGTAAGGTCAGGAACTTTATATTTGTCTCTGGATCCTTAGTGCCTAAAACAGTGCCTGATGTGTAGGATGCAAAATAAATATTTGTAGAATAAAATAAAGATTAAATAAGAAATACCTGTTATATGATATATCTGAATACTTGGTTTATGATGTCTGTATATAAATCTTGACTTTAACTTCCATAAGTAAGTACTTTAATGCCCCTGACTTTTTGTTTCCTCATCTCTAAAGTAAGAATAATAAATGCTACTTTGTAGAGTTATGAGGATTAAGGTTGATAACTATTAGTACTGGCGTAAGCATTCAGTAATTATTTGCTGCTGTCAGTAAGTTCTCCATTACTCTTAACCTATATCTACTATGGTACAGTAAGTATATTCAGTAAATATGTATTTTATTATGTAAACCTTTTAATTTTTTCATGGTCTTTGGGCATTTCTTGATTCCTTTGACATCCCCTATAATACCTGTTTCTGTTTTCCATGGAGAGTAAGCACTTGATATTTATTGGTGTAATGTTTAAAAACCAATATAAAATGTTTAAGCATTTGTAAGGTAGCTTGTAATTAAAAGATACTGTCCAGCAAAGTAAAAGTAGATGAATGTAAGTAATATATTAAAAATAAGAAAAGTCTAATAGTAAGATATATTATCAGAGTGCCCTTTTTATTCAAAGATTGAGGTTTGAATTTGGATCTGCTGACAAAACTTCTAACTTTAAAATCCTGGGATAACTGGAATCTATTATATTTCATATCGGAAAGAAATAATACTTAATAAAAATCACATGATACTCATAAGTTTTTGTATCATTTAAAGATATTTCAGGGAAAAGTACACTTGGGTATTATGTATTAGCATTGTTTTTACTACACATTTACAGATTAAGAGGGAGTAAATTTTTAAGATATTTCAAATATTAAAAGTTTTCCCCAGAAATCTTTTTTTCATGTTTTTATTTATCCAAAATAACTGTACTTCCATCTCTTAATTAGGGAGATATGCAAACCGAAATACTTAAATAAGACCTCAGTACGTCCTGGCCTGAAGAACTGTGGGGATGTTAATTGTATTGGACGGATTCATACATACCTCGAGTTGATAGGAGCAATCAATTTTGGATGTGGTAAAAATAAAAACCCAACAACATCTTTTACTCAACATTTTTTATCCTTAGAGCACCCATTAACTTCTTTGATAGTTAGAATTCAAGCAGATTTAGCATAGATAGGAATTTAGGAAGATGCTATAACATTATGAAATAAATGTATTATTGAGGTTTTTTTTTTAAAACAGATTTCTGTTGATTAAACTATATTTTCCTGTAACCTACAGTGAAAGTGGTGGTATGAAAGGGAAAAATATTCAGTCTAAGTAGTAGAAATGATTTAACAGTGCAGCTCTTTGTCAAGTAAAAGTAAAGTCATTTTAAGAAAAATCTAGTAATAGCCCATTTAATTTGCGAAATCCATATTAATGCTAGAAATACTGTCTAGCAGTGTTTAAATAAAGGAAATAATTTATGAGCCTCTACACTTAAATGTAGTAAAAGTGCCAAAATATTTTTCATAGAAGAAAGTTTCACCCTAGTTTTTCTCAAATTTAAAGTCAATGAATATGCATGACTTTAAATGTATTCTTCACTTTTATTGAATTAACGTGACACAAACATTTTGAAGAAAGATAACCATAGTTGCAAAGTGATAAGGTAATTAGAACTTTGTAACCCATGGTTTCAGAAGAATATATTCTATATTCTATGTGTATGAGAAGATAGCTAACCAGAAAGTTTCCTTTCAGAGATTATTTTATTTCATAGGAGAGAGAATTCATAGTCTGCCCTGTGGTCTGTCCTTCATTTCACTGTGTTTGTTTTCCCAAGCACTGTATATGGGACTGGCTGGTCATGAAAACTAGTGTCACAGCTTCCTCAGCCACAAAAGAAAAATCATGTTTTCTGTATTAGATCTTTGAATTCAGCAAAGCAGGCTTAGCAATCATTTAATTAGAATTAAATAATTAGAATTAGATTAAATAATTAGATTAAATAATTCTAATTAAATAATTAGAAATACCCATTTCATGAATGCCCCCTTTTACTGGGATTTCCTTAAGAGCCTTACTTTTATGTGAGAACTTCCAAGTGATTGTAGAAAAAGATAGAAGCTCAGGTATAACAGAACTTAGACATTGGCTTACAACTTACAGTCAGTGTAGATTTGTTTTCCTGGTTAACAAATGAGTTTCAGAAATTAATAGATTATTTTGTTTCTCCTGAATTCCCATAGAACAGGCTGTGTACAACAGGCCGCAACCAGTTGACAAGGTACGAGTCAGAGACCGAAAAGATGCAGTAGAAGCATACCAGCTTGCACAGCGTCTGCAATCTGTGGTAAGCAGCCCCCCTTCGTGAAGAGATCTCTCCAGATTGCTCCTGGCCCTGTTAAGTCAGGTGTGCTTCCTTCTCACCAGCTGTTTAACAAATGGACATTTAGCGAAGAACATGTTTTCTTGTATTTCACCTTAGCCATTCACTTTCTTGGTTCCCATTCAGTTCCATGTTAGCTTTTTGAAGGGCAAAAACGAGAAACATCCCACAGCCCACTGGCAGACTTGACATGGAAGCACTGTGCTCTTAAACTGCTCGGTTCTGGTTTTTGTATCTCATATGTCTTCTGCAACCATCCAGTCAAGCTCTTTTTTTCTCTTTCAGTTACTTTGTTTAAGTCTTACTTTTAAGATTCAGCTTTTTAGAATAGCTATCCAAACTCTTGTAGCCTTTCTTTGTCAATTCCTGAGGTTAGTGAGTTTTACAATATCTCACAATTCATGAATCTTATTTTAAAAATGAGTGATCCTACAAGTCTTCTAAAAGGCAGAGTCATATTGGATTCTTCTTGGTTTTACTAATGAAGTAGGTTAAATTGGTAATAATAGGTGAGGCAAATGAAGAAAAGTGCTAATAATAGAGTGGGTATTTTTCTCAGTGTATTTAGGCCGTGAACCATTTCTACCTAGATTTACTGTAGTAAGAAAGGATGTTTTTAGATATAGTTGCTGGAAAGGGTGCTTCTCACATGCTGGGTTCTGAGCGGGTGCATTTTAAAGGCTTCAGTATCGAGGTTTACAAAACTGGATAATCCAGTCAGCTAACTTTGTACTTTTTTACTATTTGTATCCACTAGGCAATCTTTCCATTTTTAAGGCTGAGAAATAATTATTTTTCTTCTAGTTTTCAATATTCTACCTCTTGCTGTCTGTGGGTTCTTGCAAGTTTTCTACCACAAGTGGTTGAAAGGGAATTCATTTTCTTGGTACTTCTTTTGGTCTTAAAAATAGCTTTTGTCCTAGTGTTTTAGCTCTTAAAGGTGAAGAGAAATGAAAATTCAAGAAGAAATCCAAGTAACATTCAGAAAATCATTACTGACTTATTTTTAAGCGGAGTGCTATTAAACATAAATTAATAACGTTTATGCAGGCATTGCTGATCAGAGATTAAATTTTAATGAAGAAATTAACTGATTTTTAGAAAAGTATTATTTTGATGTTGTATATTAATGTGCTGTGATTTCTCCAGGTTAATTGTTACCTTTTGCTTTATTTTAATGCTTACCCCAGCGCACAAGGAGACGTAGGGTCCGAGACCCATGGGGAAATTGGTGTGATGCAAAAGACTTAGAAGGACAAACTTTTGAGGTAACTTTGACGTTTGCAAATAGCTTATCAGTGAAAGTTGTTCTGGCAATTATATTTATGTATTTTAATGCCACATATATTACACTTGTTTGTAACAGCTTATGTGTGTGCGTATCCTTCCTAAGTTAATTTGCTTGTCTTGAAGTCACCAATAAATAACAAAATAAAGGCATCCGTACACCTAACTAGGAGTTTGGTTAATTTTCTGTATTTTAATTATCTACTTCTGCATTCTGGTCTCTAGCTCAACAATATCTGCCAGTGTGCTAGGAAGTTGGTATGCCTAATTCATTTCAGTAAACATTTATAGAGTGGTGTTCTGATACACCATTTAAAATACTGTCCCACAAATGAGACATAAATTGAATTACAAATATTAAAGTATTTCTACTAATAGAAACTGGTTCTAAAAAGAGACATAGGCAATGAATGCATGTGTGTGTGTATTCTGTATCTATATAATTTATTTGTGAACATCTCATTCAGTAAAATGGAAAGAATGCATGAATGGGTGCTTACTAGCTTTGTTACCTTGAACAGCTTCTTAACCACTAAAATTCAGATTTTTATCTATAGAATGTGGATAATATCTCTGTCAAAGAATTGTTGTGAGAAGTAAGTGAAGTAAATAGGATAAAATGTGTGGAGATCCTGGTACTGGGCACTTAATAAGCCCTGCATATATCAGTTAGTAAATGTTACTTTTCCTCCTGGATTTCAGTGCCCGCCCCCCTCGCCCTCACACCTGAGCAACAGTCTAGGCACAACATTAGTTAATGCATGGTTCCTGCCTAGAAGGAACTTAATTTCTAGTAGGAAAGATGACCTGTGATAAGTTCCATAAGATTGGTCTTAAGAAATGTCAGGTCTTCCCCAAAGGGAGTGGTCACAGGAGGTATCTCAGAAAATGTGATATTTCATCTGTGATATAAAGGATTGGCAGGAGAATTAGTACATGAGGGCATTCCAAGCTAAGGGAGCATCATAAACAAAGGTATAGACAGGGAAAAATACCAGAAAAATTCTGAAAAAGATACATAGTTCATTTGGGCTAGAGTGTAAGAGTGGTAGTAGATGTGGGTGAAAGACGTGTTCTGTACTTACTGTTATCAGGATTTTATAAACATTAATCAAATCAGTCATCACAATAACACCAAGACATTGCTGTTATTACTACTTGTGTTTACATGTTAGCGGTAAGGAAACTAAAGCACAGAAAGCTTCAGTAACTTGGCCAGGGTCACCCAGTAAGTAGCAGAGCCAGGCATTCTGTCTCCAGAACCTGTGCTTTTTATCATTATGTTTCAATGTCTTCCGGTTGGGGAAGAAAATTCAACATAGTAGGACTTGGTGACTAGAAGTGGGGAATAAGAAAGAGGAGGAATCTCAGATTGTTCTGAGATTTTTGAACCTGGGTGACTGGTGCCATAAATTGAAATGGGCAAAACAAGAGAAGGAATAGTTTTTAAGCTTGGTGTGGCTGTAGATTTTGGAACAATTTTTTTGTATATTATCCAGCATTTCAGTTTGCTAGGAGAAAGGAGAGACACATCTACATCAATGTAGTTGATCTTATTCTCACATGCCTAAACCTAAATATGTTTTAAAGAGTTGTTTTGTTTTAATTCTGCCTCTCATTGGCTGATGGACTCTTTGATCAACGTGTTTTATGTTTTAGCATCTCTCTGCTGAGGAATTGGCAAGAAGAAAAGAGGAAAAATGTAAACCTGTTAAATCCTCAAAAGTACCAAGACCAACAAAAAGGTATAGTGTTATATAAGTACAATTTTTTTAACTTATCACGAATGATTAGGAAATGCATGGAAAAAATATCTGACATAACAACATTATATTCATATTAACTCAAAAAAATGCTAAAATTTTTGAAATTTTTTATTTCACTGATGATCAATTTGGAAGACCTTGAGGAAAGGTTTTGAATTTGTTTGGGTTAGTGACTATAGGATCCAACATACATTGTAAAGGGACCTTAATTATGACAGGTGGTCATTCTGCTCCTTAGACATAAACAGATAACCTCATGAAATGACTAGTTCTTTCTTTGATTGGTGGTGATTGTTAGCAAGATTTCTTGTTTTTGAATAATCTGATATTTGTAACTTGTAACAGTAAAGATCACCAAATAAGTTAAATGTCTTGATTTTCTAGGCCTTTAGTTTTTCTGCAGATGCTCCACTGAATAGACTATAGTTTTGTCAGTGTCCCTTTTAAAACAAGAATCTAGGAATGGCAGTAAACCATTTTCAGTGGAAAGAGCCCTGATGCTTAACCAGGGGTATATCCCTAGGTAAGTTACATAAAGCCTTAAGCCTTCAGTCCTCATTTACAAAATAGTATCTGTAATAGTGAACACTGTTAGTTAGCTATGTTTTAAGCACTCCATGTATATTAACATATTTAATCCACATAACTACCCAGTGCAGTAGTTAATATCATTCCCATTTTATAGATGAGGAAACAGAGGTACAAAGAGCTTGAGTAACTTGCGTGTGCTTGTTAGTGGTGAGGCTGTGATTTAAATCCAGGCAGTTAGGTTTAAGAATCCATACTGCTAACCATTACATTATACATCACTTCTCTAAAATAAAAATTAAAACTTAATAGTTGTTGTGAGAGTAAGTTAAATGAGATAAACTATGTAAAAAGGATAGTCATCCGAAAACTAGGACTCCTCATCTGGTATCCAGACATCTGATTTTCTGAATTTAAATGTGAGACATATTGTGATTTCCAGACCCTCGTTCCAGTTTGCCAGGAACTTTCTGAATCCAGATCCACTTTTCTCAATTAGCCTTCATAACTTTGAATCAAAGACATTTCAGTAAGCTTACCTCTTCTGTCATTGAACACTGATTAAAATGTTTGATTGAGATAAATGTAAGCCTCACACATCATTGTTCAATCAGCTGTATGTTGCTATGGTTAACATGTGTTTTTTCATCTTATGCAGAAGAAAAATCTTAGCAGATATCTTGCTTATACTCAGATAAAATATATTTGAAACTTTGAGTCTGCTAGTTTCTAACAGATCAGTCCTATCAAAAATGAAATTTAGATTTACTTACCATGACTTATATTTTTGTGGACCCATTATTATTCTTAGTAGTCACCTCTTCACTTGCTAAAGTCTCAAAATCAGCTGTTTAATAATCTTTTCCAGAATTTTCCAGTAAAAAGTAAATTTCCCAGTAAAAGTCTGCTTTTGGGGCACCTGGGTGGCTCAGTTGGTTAAACGGCTGCCTTCGCCTCAGGTCATGATCCCAGGGTTCTGGGATCGAGCCCTGCACCAAGCTCCCTGCTCAGTGGAGAGCCTGCTTCTCCCTCTCCTTCTACCTTCCACTCTGCCTTCTTGTGCTCTCTGTCAAATAAATAAATAAAATCTTTAAAAAATAAAAAGTAAAGTCTGCTTTTTTTGTGTTTTGAAAACAAGCCCAGGGGCGCCTGGATAGCAGGTCATGATCTCAGGGGTCATGAGATCAAGCCCCTGGTTGGAGCCCCATGTTGGGCTTGGTGTTAGGCTTGGACCCTGCTTGGAATTCTCCCCTCTGCTGCTCAGACATGTATGCATTCTCTCTCTCTCTAAAAAAATAAAATGAAAACAAGACTTTGCAATAATTGCCTATTCCTAGCACTCTAGTAATTTTTCCATTCTGTACAGTTCCTCCAACAAGATCAGTGGGGTTTCACATCATGCTTCTTCAGTGCTCTGGGATGCGTACAGTGTCTTTTTATTCTTTTTAGTCATGTTGATGAAGCACTTTTTTAATTTGAGGATCTTTCCCCTGCCTTCAACAAATATTTCTGAATGCTTGCTATGTATCAGGCACTGTTCTAGGCACTTGGGATACAAAGTGTCTGGTTTTCTGGCACTAACAGTCTGGTAGAATAGGAACTAAATAGTCCTACTCTTTTCCAGTCATATTCACATGAACATATTCCTTTTTGTTTGGGTTTTTTCTTTCTCTGGATATAGCCTAAAGAAACCTTATTAATCGATCTTAATATCTTTCTCAAACCTCAGTTCTTTACTGGTAAAAGCCTTTCTAACATTTCTCTCAGATTTACACATGCTTTTGTATTCTGCTCTTGCTTATGTGCCCCTCTTTTTGTCTTTTTTTTTTTAACTCTTTCATTTTAAAGTGAGTTTATCATAGAGCTTTTTATATACATTAATTTCTTTAGCAGAATTGCTTGTTGTTTATTCATTCAGCAAAGATTTGTTGAGTCCCTACTCTGTGCTGATATTGTACTTACAAGTGGTTTTGACAAACTTCCCTCTTTCTTGAACTTTCTTACCCATGTCTTGTCAGGGAGTTGGTTACATTTTCTTCAAACTTTTTGAAACCTGCTTTCAGTGTAGGACACCTGTGGGTACTTAACAACGTTCTTCTCTTTGGGTGTTAAAAGAAATTAAAGCAACAGAATTACTTTCTCTCAAAGGTCCTGTCATTTCCCATCTTTTTATTGAGTCCTAAAAAACAATGCTTCTTTCAAAAGGGTTGTGTGGAATTGTCCTTAAGAAATTCTCCTAGTTTAGTATTTTTCTGAAAATTGGGGTTTAGATTATTAATATACATTTTCTAATTTAAATGAATGTGATTTTCCTGATCTTGTTATTGAGACTATATTAGAAATTATTTTTTTTCTTTTCCAGCTCATTTGATCCCTTCCAACTGATACCTTGTAATTTTTTCAGTGAAGAAAAGCAGGTACTATTATGCATCAGTGAATAGCCATAAATAATACCCCCTGTTAGACACAAAGTATTTCTTTTTCTGTATGTGCAAAGGCATATATGCATATGAAAGATTGGACAAGGCAAGGTGCATTAAGGGTCAAATGAGTGATACAGATGGGAAATGAAAGAGGATTTCTTCATGCTGGGATTTTGAATGATAATATTTTAAAAATCTCTGGTTTGTGCTGAGCCTTGGTTAGTGATGAGAACTTGGTGTGACATGTGAAGGAGGAAAGGGTGGACATTCCAGTGAGGAAGAACAAAATCTCTATTTTTATGCTCCCCCATTTTTTTTTTTTTTTTATATTTCAGGAGCCATTTCAGGTGAAAGTGGCTTCAGAAGCACTTTTAATAATGGATTTGGTAAGGATAATCTATTGTGTTTACTTACTCTGATTTCTATTCTTGTGTATTTTTATTGCAGGCTTAAGAGAGAGTATGGAAGACGTGTATTTTGGATCTTAACTATCCTCTTTTACAAGGAATCTAAAAATAAGTCTTTTCTTTTGGAGAAAAGCCAAACAATTGCATGTTTCCATATTTTAGAGAAAATAAATTAATGTGAGTTTTGCAGACTATTTATCATCATTAACCCTATATTCATTTCCTGGTATCCTTTGTCTGCTGCCTTCTAGATAACTGCAACAAAGCACAGCTCCTATAATTTGGAGGCTCCTTGTTTGCACTAAATTCCAGAGACCTCCAGTAGTTGTGTTTGTTTAGGGCATTTTTCTATAAGAGGGCCCAGAGTGATTTATACTTTTTATCCTTATGATACCTTTCCTACATAAGGAAAACAAATGGTATCTTTATTTTGTAAATTTAAAAACAGCATCTTGGAGTGCTTGAATGTTTGGTTCAAAGCTTCTCAGCTGGCAGTGAAGATAAATCTGAAATCCTAAATTTCTTTGCACTGAGCCTAGCATCTGATTACTATGCTACTTTATTTTAGAAAAGCATAGTTACCATACTTTTAAATGACTCTATTGTGATAAGTGAGTTTTACTCTGATTTTTTGTCAGATGGACTTGTATGTTTGGGCTAAGTCTATTTTGTATTTCTTTTTAGCATGCTCATGTTTCTATGGCAGAAGTGATTGGTCTGTTAGGAGGAAGATACTCAGAAGTTGATAAGATAGTTGAAGTAAGTTCTCCCTTAAAAGTTTTTTTAAATTATTTAGTACTGCTACTGGTATACCAAATATTTTTATAGATTTCAGTGGATATAACTAAAATATAGACTTTTACCTGTGATGTAAATGAGACTATGCAAATGTAGGTCAGATATTCCCAGAAGTAAACTAACATTCTGTATACTGAGCTCCTGTTTCCTTTTACCATCAAGAATGGGAGCATTGCCAGGCAGGCCGCGTCATTGCCTTCACCAATAAAAAGCTACATCTACTTTAAAAGGCTAGGAAACATGCACCAACCCTATAGTTGAAACTTGGGGTGCATGATTCTGTCGCAAATTATTATCGTAAATAATAGGAGTCTTTGAAAGACTGTGTTTGTACAAATATTATATGGGCTAACTTGGAAAACTAACAGTTACTTTTAGGCCTTGTTTGAGTAAAAAAATGTAATAAAAAAAGTAAAAAAAAATTTTGAGTTCCTACATACAATCACACTTTTAGAGTGTCATTCATTTGCAAATTAAAGGCCGCCTGTGATAACTGTCAAATACTATCATTGGCTTAAAAAAGTTTCTGTATCTACATATGAAGAACTAAAACATTGAAAGGATTAACAGGATTTCAGTATAACCGTGTAAGGATTAATCTTTTATAGGTCTATGCAGCAGAGCCATGTAACAGTCTGAGTACAGGACTGCAGTGTGAGATGGATCCTGTCTCACAAACACAGGCCTCAGAGACCTTGGCTGTGAGAGGCTATAGTGTTATTGGATGGTATCATTCCCATCCTGCCTTTGATCCAAATCCTTCCTTACGAGATATTGACACTCAAGCCAAATACCAGGTGGGCTTCTAGGTCTTATGTGTATGTTGTGTGTAAATAATTGTACTTTTTTTCCTCCCTCATTGCTTTTTATTAAATAAATGTATTTTTAATATTTCTAGCAAAGTGTTGCATTTCTAATATTATTTATATCTGGAGTTTTGTAATAACTTTGCATTTTGTCTGATCACAAGATTAATACGTGTTTATTTAAACATCTGGAAAATCAGCTATTTTGTTTAGTACAGACAGACCATCTAAGTAACAGTGGTAAGTACCCTCAGAGCCTTTAAAAATTGGTGCAAACAGGGCACCTAGGTGACTCAGTTGGTTAAGCGTCTGGTTCTTGATTTTGGCTCAGGTCATTGGTCTCAGGGTCATGTGATTGAGCCGTGCATCAGGCTCCGCACTCAGGTTGGAGTCTACTTGAGATTCTTTCCCTCTCCCTCTCTCTCCTCCTTGACCCTGACCCCTGCTCACGTTCTCTCTTAAAAAAAATAAAATCTTAAAAAAAATTGATGGGAACAACTACGATAGGGACTGGGCGCGAGTGAAATAATCAGAATCAGTCTATTTTACATCTCTGGAAAAAATGAAGTTTTGTTTTATTCTGACAGTTTATGTTAAATGGGTGAATGTTTTTGCTGTAAGCAGCTGTTAATAAATTATTACCATATTGATAAAGATTATAGTTGAAGCATAGTGAAAATAATTTGTAAACATGTTCATGATACAGATTTTGGAGGCCAGGTGATCTCTTTCAGGGTTATTTCTGATTGGGTTGAGCACATTTTGACCTGAAAAATTTAGAGTGTGGAATAATACATATTTCATTTAGTTGCTCTTTGGTTGTGGAGTTTTTAACACACCTTTTGTTCCTTTTTCCTCCATTAGGTGTTTAAGATGTTGGTGTGGGTAAATACTGATTTTTATATTTATGTAGTCAAGACTAATTATATTTTTCTTTTAATTGTAGACTTACTTCTCCAGAGGTGGTGCAAAATTCATTGGAATGATCATCAGTCCTTATAATCAAAATAATCCTTTACCTTATTCCCAGATTACCTGCCTGGTTATAAGTGATGAAGTTAGCTCAGATGGCTCTTATCGTAAGTTTTCAACAAAGACAGCTTCACCCTATTTCTACCTTCATTTCTTTTGGATATCAAAGAATTTACAACTATGCGAAACTATGTGATGGGAAAGGTTGTACCCTCAGATAGGGAATCACTGTTTGCACACCATGTAGTGCAGCTATCCTCTTCCCTTTGGTGACATCCTTCTAGATTCAAGCCCCTACTGTGTTACCATGACCACTGGGCAAGAGGATTACCATGTGGAGAAGAGTTTGGGCCAAGCAGTGTCCGTGTTAAGTACAGGCCTACGTCTGAGATATTGTAGGTTTGGCTCTAGACCACTACTAGAGTAAATATCATAGTAAAGCTAGTCAGATGAAGTTTTTGGTTTCCCAGTGCATATAAAAGTTACGTTTACTCTGTACTGTGGTTTATTAAGTGTATAGTAACATCATTGCTAAAAAATGACATATATACTTTAGTTAAAAAGTACTTTTGCTAAAAAATGCTAACCATCATCTGAGCTTTCAGCGAGTCAGTCACTAATTACAAATCACCATATCAAATATAATGAAAAACTTTAAATATTGCAAGAATTGACAAAATGTGACACAGAGACACGAAGTCAGCAAGTGCTATTGGAAAAATGTTGCTGATAGACTTGCTTGACCATAGGGTTGCCACAGAGCTGCAGTTCCTGAAAAACACGATAACCGCAAAATGAAGTGCAATAAAACAAAGCGTGATAACCTGAGATATGCCTGTACGAGATACTGATGTAAGCAAAATGCACAGTCTCTGTTCTCAGGAAATTTCTTATGAACGCAGACTGGCTTTCTCTGCAGTGGCATTCAAGTGGGAAAAAAACATAAAGAAAAATGACCACCCTGTCACCTGCTCTCCATGGCCTCTCAGTTTTAGGCTGAACAGTGCCTAACTGGTTTCCTTCTCTTAGTTTCCAGTCTGTCCTAAGAAAGAATGTGCTGGGCTTAGCCCATCATAAGATTTGGTTCCTTTGGGAATTATGTTCACTTATAGTCCAGTCAGCTCTGGCTGGACAGAGAATTGGTGTGTGGCAGACTAGGGAAAGGAGGGGAATGGAAGAGACGAGTGTGTACAGAAAGGAAAAGACTGGAAGAAACAATGACAACCGTGGGATATTTATTCTCTCTTCTCTATCCTTACCACCACTGCTCTCATTCACTGTCCTCTCTTGATGCTGTCACTGT
Source organism: Ailurus styani (assembly GCA_002007465.1). Lineage (NCBI taxonomy): Eukaryota > Metazoa > Chordata > Mammalia > Carnivora > Ailuridae > Ailurus > Ailurus styani. Next base: position 3,962,569 of record LNAC01000120.1, read on the forward strand.
ACATTGTACCCAGGTTCCCCATTAGCTCATGAGCTCCTTAAAGGTAGATGTGATACCAGACTTGTTTTTCTATCATCCGTCTCTAGCACAAGGGCTGGCATATAGTAGGTAGTGAGCGAATGGTTTGTTTAACACATTAATGTCATCGTTTTTCATGATGTCACTTAGATGCCATCTCTTTGGTAAAGACCCTCACGTCATTCCAATTAGTTGCTCTGTTCTTTTGTCCTTTAATGCATCTGTTTAGCATGTCTCACTAAAATGTGAACCTAAGAGCCCAAACTCCCTTTGTCTCTGTAGCCCCACCAGCACCTAATCAATTGTCTTGCATCTAGGAAGTGGTCAGCACTCTACTGGTTTTTATTGAACGAATAGTATTGACACTAACTTCAGTCCAAAATACCCATTTTGAACATAGCACATGTATTCAACATTCTTTAGCCCAATATAATTTTATAAAACGTTACAGAAGGAGTAATCACAATTAATTTGTTCTCAATTTAAGTCATTTTTTTAATATCACAGTCCACTGGATTTAGGGAGTGAGCCTGTACTCTGACGCTGTCAGAGTATACAGAGAAAACAGTAGCTACCAGCTACATAAGACTATTTAAATTAATTAGAATTCAGTGAAATTTAAAATTCAGTTACTAGAATTCTGCTTCCGGCCCAAAGGAAGTAACAAAAGACCTGTCTGAAACAACCACAAAACTGAACAAATGTATGACAGTGATGTTTAGGTCATAACATCAGGCAGTGAGGGGATACGATTGCTGAGAGATGGGAAACAAATGAGGGGAGCCCCAAATTAGCTTACCAACTTAACAGAGTTTCCAGATATGACACAAGGAGGAGAACCCTACTCAGAGGCTGGCAGACTGAGTTGAGGTGACAGAGGGGAGACAGATGCGACTAAATTTGCAGGACAGGGTACCTGAGAACGGAAAGCTACATGGAGAGCCCAATTCTGAAGATTTATAGAAGATACAAATTTGGTATTGAGAGAAGTACAGACCAATGCATGTGAGGAAGAAAGTATCCAAGGCAGGAGCAGGAATCACTTGACAGGATGAGAGGGGACAGTACTGGATTCTCTCGTAAGCTGCCATTGGACAGCACATAATATTCAGCATTATCATTATTGTAGAAAGTTCTGTTGGGCAGTTTTCTCTTAAATGCCTCTTAACACTGCTTACTAGGTCTTAATCCTAGTTCTTCACTTTGCATTCCTTGGAAACATCCTGGTTCACAAATTAAAGTTTTCTACAAGCCATAGGATACTTTGTGTTACAGTACTTTTAACTTAGGTTAAAAGTACACATCTGTCCTCTTCTGTCCTTTCTTTTTTCCTATTAGGTATGTACCCAAATTCTATCTTTAAAACGTCTCTAATGGATAAGCATTTTCTGTACTTATAATAGGCAGGCAATATACTTAATGATTAGTGTTCTTCTGATATTTTAATGGCTTAAAAATATTCAGTACAAAAGGAAATTTGTACTGCTTTTAGTGCCACTTTTTAACTTAGAAAAATATTCTTAATACCAAACAGAGCTGTATAGTTTACATGTGTGTGTGCATGTGGTGTGTGTGTGTATTTTCATGGTTTTCCACCAGCACAGACTGAAAATGCTTTATTCTTTATTCTTACTTTTGGCTTTCATTAATAGTAGGAGTTTCTTGCCTGCTTTCATACCCCAGCTCTGACATTTATTGGTTATTTTACTTTGGGCAGATTACTTAGCCTCTCTCATTCCCTTTTGCCACATCTGTAAAATGAGTAAAAATTACTACCTTGCTGGGGCACCTGGGTGGCTCAGTCAGTTAAGCATCTGACTTCAGCTCAGGTCATGATCTCAGAGTCCTGGGAATTGAGGCCTGCATCATCATCACCACATTCAGCAGGAAGCCTACTTCTCCCATCTTTAAAAAAATTATTACCTTGTTTACAGGGGAGTTGTAAAAACTGCTGGTAATATATATCAGGTGCTTAACAAATAATAGATCTTCAATAGGTAGTTAAGATTATACTGTTGTCTGTGCTTATTAAGTAATCCGAGCATATCAAGTAAATTATGGGTATCACCAAAAGGAGTTTGCTTAATAACTCGTGTGCTGTAATATGTCACTTTTCTAAGTTTTTGGAGGGAAAAAGTGAAATGGAGGAGAAAAATGAAAAAAAGAAAAAGGATCCACCTGAAAAAATGGGGTAAAGGCCTTTTTAGAACATATTGACCAAAAAAAAAAAAAAACATATTGACAAAGTATTCTTATATTGTAAGGAAGTGTAGTCTTGATGGTTTTTCCTTTCATTTTTTTCATGCCTTCTGATTTGCTAGCATTTTATTTACTCGAAAAGCCTCATATTGACAAAAACCTAGTTGGGACGCAGTATATTGTAAAGTTAATAACAGAAACTTGAGCCAGACTGCCTGAGTTCAGATTCTGGCTCTGCTTCATAATGATACATATGCTGATGAATAGGTTATGTCTTTATTTTGGGGACAGTTCTGGTAGCTAGTTCACTTAAGTGGCCTTATATATGTAAAGCACCTTAAGCCTGCCATGTAGTAAGTATTATGTAAGTTTTACTATTACTTTTGTGGTATTGACCTTTGGTAAGGAATCAGCCGAGCTTTTCTTTTAATACAGTGCAAATAAAAGTTACAGGGGAGGGGCACCTGGGTGGCTCCGTTGGTTAAGTGACTGCCTTCAGTTCAGGTCATGATCCCGGAGTCTGGGGATTGAGTCCCGCATCAGGTTCCCAGCTCCATGGGGAGTCCGCTTCTCCCTCTGACCTTCTCCCCTCTCATGCTCTCTCTCTCTCTCTCTCTCAAATAAACAAATAATTAAAAAAAAAATAAAGTTACAGGGGATTTTGAAGGTTATGTGAGAAATTTCCAAGTAGGCTCATCCTTGATATTTTTCCTTTCTAGCTGTGTGCATGCTATCCACCCTTTGGGCTCCTTTCCTCCAGAGTTTAGCATGACAGAGAAGTGCAGTTGCTGCTTCTTCAGAGTTAATCCTATTCCCTGGCTCGTGTTATAGATTAGCACCTCTAGGGAGGTAAAGTGAATGTGGGCTCAGAAGCCAGGTTCTTCACTTCACCAGCCTAAACAGGTTGTTTCACCAGTCTTAGCCTCAGTTTCTTTGTCTGTTAAACAGGAGTAACATTGCCTACCTTATAGCATTGCTGTAACCTTAACCTGTGTAAAAATAAAAATCACTGGGATGGAATATGTCTTGTTTTACATAGCTAAATGTCAGCTTAAGCCCATGGTTTTGGCAGTTTTTAACAATGCCCCCTTTCACTCAGAAAGTCTCCTGGTTTGGATATAAATTATGTGATCATCCTGCCTCTCAGTTCCTTTCATATAATTGTCATGCAAATAGTACTTTTACTTTATTATTATTAATTGCTTGGCATTAATGTGCTTGATGGACCAGGTTCATCCAGGCAGTAAATATTTAATGAATGCCCACTATGTTTAAAGCGCTGTTCAGCTGGTCTGCCAAGTTGCGAAGCTGAGGATTTTAGGTAATTAAAAGGAGACTGGGAATTTAAGAAATAGTTGATGACAGTCTGCTTCTTTATGCTTTTCTAGGTTTACCTTACAAATTTGAAGTACAACAGATGCTGGAAGAACCTCAGTGGGGATTAGTGTTTGAGAAGACAAGATGGATAATAGAAAAATACCGGCTATCCCATAGGTGTGTACTGTGGTGTGAGATGGTTGCACATCTGCAGCGTTTCTCATCAAATTAGGTTTTAGAGAAAGCCCAAGTTAAATATAAAATTATGATACATGGCATCAGTGACAGTTTATTACAAAACTGATTAGTTTATGGTATGTGTTTCATCAGTTTGTCTTCATATTTCTTCCAACAGTAGTGTCCCTATGGATAAAATCTTTCGCCGGGATTCTGACCTGACTTGTTTGCAGAAGGTAAGCTGCCTTCATTTTAATTGGTTCTGTTGTTCATGGATTCTAAAGCTATTCATCTTGATGTGTTTTCCCATGATGCCAAATGCTTTGTGGATACATTTTTCTCTCTATTTTTTTTCTTGCTCTTTCCTTTCAAAAATTAATTTCTAAGAGATAGTAGTGCGTTTTGTTGCCCATTCTTGCATATAGAAATAATACTATTTTAGAATAAATTTTTCTGTGTTGGCCAATAAATTTATTAGCAGATTAACGTATACAGTGGAGAACATTTTTCTCATTTTACTAAATTCAAAAGCACCATGTTTCCATTTAGGTTTAACAATTGATCATTTTTGATAACAGTAGTATAAATTTAATAATTACTTTTAAGTGGTCTTTTTATTTAACTTTCTGGTAAGAAGTAAGAGTCCTGAATTCTTTTATTTCACTTCTTGTTTCCATGTGTATAAAGAGTTAAAGACCGGTATGGCAACACTTTTTTTTTTCTTGGTAGCAATATGAGAATAGAAAATTTAAACATACTAAGTTTCTTTTTAATATTTGTATCCCCTTCTGTTTAAAGTCACTTTCTCTTTGTTCTGTTGGAAGATTAATATGCATATTTTTTAGGAAACAGATTCTTATCTAGCATCCTAATTTTGAAATAGTAGAGTCCTGTGTATGTACACAGATTTTTATACTACAGGATTATTTTGCTTTGTAAATGTAACTACTAAAAAGAAAAAAGCAAAGTCACAAATTTGTCCAAAGTAGAAAGCATCATACTTAAAATCTCAGGTTTGTCTCCTCATATAAAATCATAAAGGAACTAGCCAAAGCATTACTCAGCAGTGACTTCCTATTCCTACACTCTGGCTGGATGATGATTGATCATAAATTTATCTTCAGCCATGTTTAAGGAGACTGTTTCTCATTTGTGCATTAGAAAATGTGTGATTTGGAAAGGGATACAATAATGATAGTAATGTAAACCCTCTTATGCTTTTTTGTATTTTAAATATAAAATTTTCCTTGTCAACTAGCTTTTGGAGTGTCTGAGGAAAACTCTGAGCAAAGTGACTAATTGCTTCATTGCTGAAGAATTCTTAACTCAAATAGAAAATTTATTCCTTTCCAATTATAAAAGCAAGCAAGAGAATGGAGTGGCTGAAGAGGACTGTGCTGTGGGTCCAAAGGAACTGTTAATGTAATTATTTTAAAGAAAGACCTTCTAATCTCAACATCCTTCTTTGAAAGTAATAACCTTAAAATTATTATAACTCAGCTAATAGTGGCACAACTTTCATATTTTTTCTTTAGTCACAAAATCCAGACTTGGCACAGTTATTATCAGAGTGTGGTGTGAAGTGGGGTCTGCTGCAGTCTGCAGTCCCACCATGGCTGGTGAGCGCTGCAGGGGACTCTGAAGGGCTGTCTGCTTTACTGTTGTATTCAGGTTGATAAATGCAGTGTATCTCTAATATTTATTTCTCCCCAAACTAGTCATTCCACTGTTGGTACCTGATATCTGTGTCTCATTAGTAGCACTTCCATTTTTGCCATGTCTTCTGGTGAGATTTTGTTTATGGTTACAAATGAGATGTGGATGGATGGTCACTGAGGTAATGAACGTGGTTGAGAACTAGTGGTGTAATAAATCTAACAACACGCTGTAGGAGGCCAGGGGAGGCCTAAGGAGAAAGTCTTAAACATAGAGGAGACCAACGGAGAGAATCAAATTGCCAGTTTTTCAGTTATAGATCTTTGTTTCCATTTTATTTTATAGCAATAATACTATAGGCTGTGCCATTTTCTCAGTTAGCTGAAACATTTAATATGGATTTCAGATACATAAAATAATTAGGTTCAACTATATGTCCACTTGGTATGTGTGATAAAACCTCATTTAATTGGAACACAGATAATTATAATTCTCAAACTAGGTCTTTTTTTTCCTACTACTAGCTATCAGGAGAAAGAGGCAGGTTTTAATAATGCTTAAATATTAAATCAGAGATTTAATTTTAAAAACAAAAAAAGCCTTCCAGGACATACTACATATCTAGTCCAATTTCATATACTTTCTAAATCTAGAATAGAAGTCAGTGAAACTTTTTATATAAAGGGACAGTTAGACAAAAACTTAGGCTTTGTAGGTCATATACTGTCTCTATCAGACATTCTTTTTTATATTTTTTTACAGTCCTTTAAAAATGTAAAACCATTCTTACTACTTCATGAGCCTCACAGAGAATGGGTTGCTGGCCATTATCTTCCAGCTCCTGCTCTAGAGAACTACAAACATTTATAATTTACTTTCACGTATATGAACCTGAGACACTGAAAGGCCTTTTTATATCATCTTCAAACAACGACAAAACTTAAAATTATGATTTACATTTAAATATATTTTCAAGTAAAATTAGCAGTCATGCTGCCTGATTTAATAGATTTGAGTTTATTTCTGTGAGCCATAGAACTGATTTATACCCATTCTTCAAGCATTCTTATTAGTAAGCTTTTATTATACCTTATCTGGATATGATTCTGTATTTTTACCTTTTTTGGTTATAATCATTAGCCATGGAAGAATATGGCAGTGTTTGAGGGAGCAGTGAGCCTGCTCTGATGGCCTGCCTACGTCTTGGCTCAACCCTGTGACTTGGGGGGGGGGGGGGGAGGGGGG
>LNAC01000120.1:3969384-4092843 GCA_002007465.1 Ailurus styani
ATATGAGTTGACCTCTAAACCTAAATTCTTGTGCAACTGAGGTCTAAGTTATCTTCCTAACAACCTTCCAGGTCTAAAATGCATTTCTCTATATGTAGTTAGGATAAACAATGAAACATAACTTAAAACGCAATTAACTTTAAGACTGGGGGAGGTAAGAGCTACAGACCAAATGTCAGGAAACCTGAGTCCTCATCCTAATTCTGTTACCAGCTGCCCTGTGGTAGTGATAACATCACGTAATCTGTCTTGGCCCCAGACTTTTCACCTATAATCCATGGGTCTAAATTTTACGGCTCTTTTTTTCCTTCCAAGTACAGGAAGTCTGTAGTTCTGTAAAAGGTAGTAATTGATTCCCTTGTAGTAATTGATTCTTCCTTTGACATGTTTTTCTCATTGTACGTGGGGAACACATCCTAGAAGTTGGTATGAAATAGCTCTCTTGATTGACATTTCTTGTAATATTGATTAATTTGGGTTATGGGAAATAATGGAAATTGCTAAAAATTCTGTTCTCCAATCTGAGTCCCCTGCATTGCCAGTAGTTAACCATATTTACTAACCTAAGCCATACCGTAAGCAACTCAAAGATGGTAATCCTCAGAGTTTAGAATTTGGAGAGCACAATTTTGTAAGTAATATTTACTGAGTATTTTTTCTGATGATAGAGTACATTTATCTCAAAGTATTTTTTAAAAAACAGAAACATAAAAATATATAAATCCTATTATCAGGAAAACCACAGGTAACATTTTAGCATAAATTCTTCCCCCTTTTTTTTCTTGGACTGTGTAATTTTAAAGATTTTATGTACTTATTTGAGAGAGCACATGCGAGAGCCCGAGGCGGGGTGGGGGAGACAGAGGGAGACGTGGACTCCCCGTTGGGGAGTGCTGGGATCATGACCTGAGCCCAAGGCAGACACTTAACCAACTGAGCTACCCAAGTGCCCCTTGGACCGTGTAATTTTAGAACGTTCAAATCTGTGATATTTTCCTCCCCTCTTCCCTTGTTCATTCTCTGTTTCCTTTTTTCTCTTATCATATTCTTAAAACATTTTTGCCACTGCAGGTGCCCACATTCCTGTCACTGCCAGCTTGGGCTACTTAGGGTAGTCAGAGCCAGGGCCTTGGAGAAGCACAGAAGTCTGGAACTGGGGAGCAGTGTAACGTGAGAGGTTCAGGAGGCAGAGACCCAGAGGCAAACCGACCTCTGGAAAATGTTTGCAGGAGTGGAAAGAGGACCTGAAAACATCCAGATCTCTTCATCCTGATTTGATTCTTACGATTGCACAATGATATTAAAATAGTGAACTTAATTTTTTTTTTCTTTTCCTGCTTGGCTAGTCGAATTTACACTAGTACTCTCCAGTATTAAACTTAGCTCCTTTAAAAATCTAATCCCAAAGTAACATTCAAAAAAGAAAAATCAGTGGAATAAAATCAACAAGGTTAGACTCTCCTTACAAGCCCTCCATTTTATTCTTTTTTTAAAAAAGATTTTATTTATTTATTTGACACAGAGATAGAGATCACAAGTAGGCAGAGAGGCAGGCAGAGAGGAGGAAGCAGGCTTTCCGCCGAGCAGAGAGCCTGATGCGGGACTTGATCCCAGGACCCTGAGATCATGACCCGAGTCGAAGGCAGAGGCATTAACCCAGTGAGCCACCCAGGCGCCCCATTTTATTCTTGAACTATTTTCAAAGCCACATCAGGTAGGACTTAGACACACATTAGGAAGGACTTTGCCTTCTTGGATGTCTTCTTCCAGAAAAAATTAAAAATTAATTCATTACAACTGCATTTGTATAGAATGAATCTAATATTGTATATAAACATGTCCTCAACCTTAAAGATTTTTTTTTTCCTTCTGAATTTAAAAGAAATGAAAACATTTTATTGGCCTTAAAAGTACTGGGGACCGCCAGCCTGGTGTCTGATTGCTACGGTGGCCCTGCCTGTATTCTAAAGGGTAGCACTGGAAGAACAGTAGCCGTGACCCTGTCCCTGTATAACCTAGCTCACAAACCCTAGGGCAGCTTTGTCACCCCAGCAAGAACATTGCAATTCCTTGGACTTTAGAGCTCTAGACTTGAACTTCATTCTTCCACTGACCTGATCAGAATTTAGGAGTGTTGCTTGGAAATAATCATCTTCAAAAAAAAGATAGGCACTGATTAGTTTTAGCCTTCAGGTAGATATTTTTGTTTTGACGTGTAATTTATAGTTTGAAACTCATGCCACATATCCTACCACCCCTTTTCTTTCTTCATTTCCCTCAAGCCCCACTCCCTACTTTTTCCCCACTCCCTCTACTTACCTCTCAGAATATAGGTACAAGAGGATTGATTTAGCATTTGGTGAAAGCAAGGCCGGAAGGATAGAGTTGAACAGATCCGTTCGTATTTCATGGAAGTCAGTTAGTGCTGCCCCAGTCTTCTCTCCAAAGCGTTTCTCCCCCACAGGAGTGGGGTGAGGTCGGTGATGTGCACACTGAGTAGGGTCAAAACCTCCACAGCTGTCTGGGCAGCAGGGCAATGGCAGCCTTGACAAGCCAGCCTGAGCAGGCCTCCTGCTCTTCAGTTTGCCTGGTTTGTCATGCCGGGTCCTAACGAGGTGAACCAGAGACCTGAGGGAAGTGCTGTAGGAAGGATGCTCCAGGATTGATGCTTTGCACAGGACCAGGGAGACCTGTGGACCCCTCCCCACCTGACATGTAGCTCCGTAGTCTCGGGTCATCAGTAGGCATTCAGTGATGAATTTCTCAGTAGAAATTAAGTAAGGGTACCCAAATTTTGTATTTTTTCACCTACACTGTCCTCTACCAATAACAAGACACTTAAAGTCCAGAGTCATACATCATGGCATTTAGGAAAACTTACTTCACCCAAGCACAAAGGAAAAAGCACATTTTTATCATCATCTCTATCAGATCCATTCGTATTTCATGGAAGTCAGTTAGTGCTGACTAACTGTTAAAAAAATTCAAAAGACATGTTAAAAAAATTTAACAAATTTGATCAGGATTCCCAGCTTACCAGCAGTTAGTTTTCTTGTAGATTAATACCATATTTTTCAATATTTTTCATATTTTTCAATATGTGGAGAATAATGTCATATACTTAAACATTCAAGTCCTGACCTTTTCTTAAATGTTTTTATGTGTGCTATTCTTCCAAACTCTCTTTTCTCTTGTTTTTTCATTTGCCCTGTAATTTGTGCTTTCCAGCATTTTCTGAATCTTGTAAGCTACCTTAAATTCTTTCTGGAACAAGGCAGAGAATAAATATGTTAGCCCCCTAAATCAGGAGAAAATCAAAATTTCCCAGAGAACCTGTGATTATACCAGATGCTGTATACGGAACTAAATTCGAGAAGGTAAAATTAACTTACGATATCTGGGTTGTTTGTATTTTCTTCCCTTGAATATATTTATGAATATATTCATAAGAACTTTAATTTCAGGGAAAAATGCCTTATGTGCTATCTTTGAGGTTTCCTAGAGTAGACTCTTAGGATTTAAGAGAAATGTTAAATATGATCTCATAGATGGTACTCCTGTTTCATAGGTTTGCCACAGAACATTTGTTTCGAGCCGTGAATTATAAAACAGTATTTAGAATTCAGCATGATTTAAATAGACTGGTCATAGATCTTTAAATTTATGGATTTGATATATAAATTATAAATTGTGTATTATGTGTAAGTATCATATAAGTTTACTATGATTATTGATAAACCTGTTGCTGTTGTTTTCTCTAAATGTTATTAGTGTTTATGGATTTCTTTTATAACTTTGAATTTTGGAATGTTCTGTAATGGAATATAATGACTTAAACTATTTTGTACGTTTAAATATGATACCACATTGTCTAAATCTGTATTAAAGAATATGGTAAATATTAATGTTTATACAGCTTTGAAAGCTTTTCCTTGAAAAGGTTGAACTCTTCTCCCTGTACTAAACAATGACATATTATAAAATATCTGATTTTAAGCTTTGAGATTTTAGCTTGTGGTAAAAATTAAAGGGAAACATTCTGAAGATTCTATATAAATAAAATTTTGGGAAAAAGTGGTGAATCATTTGGTCTCTTTCTAAATTTTCAGCAACATACACATTGAATTGCAAGTGTGCCCCATTAATTCAAACATTGGTTGAGTGTCTGTTAATAATATTGAGCATTGTAGGGGACACAAAGATGAGTAAATCTTGATTTCATCCCACAAGAAGCCCATTACCTAGTAAGTAAGTGGGAAAAACATAAAACCCAACATGGACAGGTAAGACACTAAGATACAAATTGGAATTGATTATAAATGCCTGTAAAAGACTTCAAGGGTAATAGATGTTTGTTGTTGTTGTTTTCTCTTAAAAGATTTTATTTATTTGAGAGAGAAAGAGAACGATCCCAGGACTCCAGGATCATGACCTGAGCCAAAGGCAGCCGCTTAACCAACTAAGCCACCCAGGCACCCCTGTAATAGGTGTTTAGACAAATGAGAAATCATTCTCTAGAATGTGGGGGGTGAGATTGATTTCTTGGACGAGATATACCTTTAAACATCCTAGCAGGGTTTGTTTAAGTGACATTTGGGGAGAGATGTTCCAGAGAGAAGTGACCTTAGCACAGGTGTGGAGAGAAGGAGTAGGAAATACTTGAGGATGGTGAGACTTTGGCCAGAGGGTAGAGTATATGGAGATGCTCATTAGGTAATTCACATTGTGTCAACTAAGGATACAGAAGGCATCTCACCTTAAAATCAGAATAAATTCATTCATTGACTGGTCTTTAACTTTCTAGTCTTTTTTCTTAGCATATACAAAACCTCTTGAAGGAGGACTTTTCTCCTTGGGACCTCAGTCTGTACTTCCTAATTGATGAAGTTGTTCTTCCCTGCTTAACTCAGGCGAAAGACCCCATGGGCAGAGCAACCCATGATGGGGACAGAAACTACCCCCTCAAATAATACGGACTGCCCTGATACCAACAAGACCCCATGTGATTGATCCCAAGATAATGATGGACTTGATCCTTACTGCCCACCTGCTCATAGCCGCCCACTTTGCCCTACATTCTCCTGATAGATACCTAGAAGTATTTTCGGCACTTTGGAGACGGAATTGAAGCTGCTAGTCCACTGTCTCCCAGTGTTGGCCTCACTGAAATAAACTTTCTGGTTTCACCACCACTTGTCTCTCTACCTTTGGATTTTGTCAGTGGCAAGTGGCTGAAACTGGTCTGGTTGGGGCGTCCAGAGCCAGGGGCTCTTGCATCCCTGCACACCAGTTGCAACTTTTTAAAAGATTTTATTTATTTATGTATGTTTGTATGTATTTATTTATTTGAGAGAGATTGAGCGAGAGAGCACAAGCAGGGGGCGGGGGGGCGGGGTGTAGAGAGAGACAGGGAGAAGCAGACTCTCTACCGAGCAGGGAACCAGATGTGGGACTTGATCCCAGTAATACGATTATGACCTGAGCCAAAGGCAGCTGCTTAACTGACTGAGCCACCCAGGCGGCCCCCAGTTGCAATACTTGGCAAGCCAGCCAGGAGCTGTATTTTAAGTTTGCCCAGCCCCCTCAGCACTCCCTTGCGGAGCAGTGGGTCTGGGCCATGTCCCCTGTTCAGCCATTTACGGAGCCAGTGGCTGTGGTAAGTCAGAGTCAGCTACTCCTAGCCAGTCCACCGGATGTGGAGGACAGGAAGTCCTGGGCAGCTGCTGAAACCTATTTTGTTGCGAGGACTTTCTTGCTTGCCCTGCCTGAACTGTATCGACTGCCTTCACCGCATTTGGTGAGAATCAGTGGACACTAGAAATTTGGCTCCTGGTAAGTTCCCCTCATGCGTGCACATGGGAACCCATCCTTCCTTGGTTCCCTGCTGTTGGGTTCTTTTGAACCATTTGTTTCAGGTTTTCATAACCCATTTGTTCAGGCTGGCATTGCCTGAGTTGTGGCAGGAACTGTTCTGATGATTTGTGAAGGTACCATTGGGAAAAGGAATGGATGTGAAGGAAGCCAAGGTCTGCATTTGGGGAGATCTCTGTTGGAATGTGTGTGTGTGTGTGTGTGTACAAGATGGGGGATGCTAACCCCTCCCAAAGCCCTCTGGGGAGAGTATTGGCTAACTGGTCTACGTTTAGTTATAACCCTGTGACTAAGAAGATGATTTTTTATTGCAACACTGCCTGGCCCGTGTTTGTGAAGCTCAGAGGAAGGATGGCCACTGAATAGCTCTCTGGTATTCCTTCCTCTCATTCGGTTGCCTCCAAATGGGTGGGTGGGGAGAGTTGGTTTGGCTCTCTTACTTTGACTAGTACACCATTTGGTTCAGTCGGTGAAGCTCTGACTTTTGGGGAAGAGTGGATGCTAACACAGGTACTCTGAGCTTCATTTAGTCATAATTGTGTTTCTTCTGTGTCCTTTCTGAACTTTGGCCTAGGAAGGTGGAGAATATTCCTTCTGTTCCCAAAGAAAGTGCATTAGGACATATTTTGAATAATTGGTGCAAAGGACTGAAAATCAACCAGAGAAACAGCCCGTTTGGCAGGAGGGATGAACAGGAGACAGAGACTACGGAGTGTTAGTCCAAACTTTGAATCCGCCTCCAGCCTTGGCAGTGCCATCTTGCCCCTCCCCCTGTGGGCCCCCAGCCACGTCTCTCACGCAGCTGGCTCCTACACCATCCTCCATGCCTCGACGCCATTGCTCCTGCTCCTCCTACCATCACTTCTGTGGAGGGAAAGCGTCGGGCCACCTCCTTATGAGGTTCAAACTGGAGCACCTCCCAAGTCAGCATGAAGGGGCCCAGGGGACTCCAACTGCCCACTTCAGATTTCCCCACAGGAGCCCCAGGTAAAAGCGACAGTGAGGAATAGATGGACTTACACTGGACACAGGTGTAATGTCTCAGCATTAACGCTAATTTAAGTTTGCCGGTTTAATTAAAATAGGCACGTCTTTTGGGGTTATCAACATCGAATATAACAGAGAGAATCAACTTATTTTCTACCTGAACTAAATTTATGTTTTATCTGTTGCAATTTGGCTTAAAATAATGGTTAATTTTGTGTGTTTCATAAAGCTTTCATGGGTAATCGTTAAGAGCAAGTAGGTTGACTAAAAGGTTTATAGATTTTAACATCTTTGGTAACCTAAAACTTTGAAGTTTTTCTGAGTTAAATAATAACTCAGTGGATAGCTAAATCTTTTCCAAATAAGATAAAATACTGAAACGTTCATTACTAAACATAGTTTTATCTGCTTTTGGCTTATTATAGAAAAACCTAAGACACCACATTCAGCTTTATGCTTAATTGAAAGATTATACTATGGAGAAGCACATGTTTCTAGAAATTAGGAAATGTATTCATAAACTTCTGATCTAAAGAATTCTTCTATAATAGTACACAATTGGTCACTACTTAGTTTTCACTGGAAACTAAGGTTTCTAAGTAAAAATTCTGATACACAATTAAGACTGCCATAAAATGATAAAGCAACTTTATATGCAAGGAAAGTAAGCTATGACTTTGATAAGAAAGGCATGAGGAATGGAAATACATTTTTGTTGAAAAGAAAGTAATTTTTGTCCTAAAATGAGTCTGGTTATTTAGAGAGAGAAAGCTTCGGACAAACTCTGAATGAGAAAAAGTTGTAGAGGTTTGTGAAGGAGAATTTTTGGAAAAGAATTCTGTGTGGCCAGGACTGAGATAGAAATGAATGAATTCTTAAAAATACACTAGTTAAGACTGGGATTTGGTTTTTTCTCTGTTAAAAAGACAAAGTTCTCTTGGATTTGTTGGTTTGCTCTTTTTTTTTTTTTAAGATTTTATTTATTTATTTGACAGAGAAAGAGAGATCACAAGTAGGCAGAGAGGCAGGCAGAGAGAGGAGGAAGCAGGCTCCCTGCTGAGCAGGGAGCCCGATGCTGGGCTCAATGCGGGGCTCAATGCGGGGCTCAATGCGGGGCTCGATCCCAGGACCCTGAGATCATGACCTGAGCTGAAGGCAGAGGCTTTAACCCACTGAGCCACCCAGGCACCCCTGTTGGTCTGCTCTTGATAAGAAATTGTAAACGAAGTGTTTTTCTTTATCCACCTAGAAAACCAAAGTTTCTACGTTGTCTTTATCAGGTTGTTGATTCCCTAAAATCGTTGAAACTTCTCCATATTGGAAGAGCTAAGTTTTGCTAACAACCGTGTAACCTTCTGTATTTGCCTTTAGAATCTCTCTCTTGTTACCACCTTGGTTAAATAAATATTGAGTGTTACAATTATCTGTATCCTATTTAAGCATGTGCTTTAAAACCTTCTGAGGTTTTTAACAAACTTCCCAAGATTCAGATTCTAAATGGAGTCTTTTTGACTAGTGAAGCTTGTTTATTTGGTATGTTAAGTTACATGGAAAGCACTGTTAAATGATGATAAGCCTTTCTGGGTATACTGGATGGGTAAATGCTCTATCTGTTCTAGAACTTACATGAAATCCCTCAAGTTTTAATAGGTCCTGATCTAAGGTCACTTGACATTCCACTTATTGAAATGTGTGTCACGGAAGTAAGCAGACTTCCTCGTCAACTGCATTATGATGAACTCTCATCAGATCTTTAACCATGCCCATTGTTGGGTGTTTTGTCATTTATAGTTGTTGTTCTGAGGCTCTTGCAAACTGTGTTTCATCTTCAAGGAGATGGATGAAAAGGACTTTTGACAAGTTTTCTGATACCTTTAAGATGGTAAAACTAAGCTGAGTAGGAAGTTTCAGAACTAAAGGGAAAGCTGTGTCCAACCAGAACAAGAATTAGTAACATGGGACTGAAAGAATGGAAGTGGATGATTATAGTCTTTGTGACTCTTGTTTGAAACATTGCTGATTTTCTCATGTTTGCTCTCCCAGATTCCAGGCTGAAGGAAACTTTTTCTCTTAAGATATCTATGATTTACAGAAATATGGTAAAATATTCCTTTGTAAACAAATTGAAACATTTAACTTTTCTCTGTACCTGAACCCTCCAGAATTCAGAAACTCTCTGTGAGTATTCTTTCTTTCATGACAGTTATAATTATTTGCCTACATTCGATAAGAATCTGTTCTTGTAACAGGACACCATTGGAAACACTGGTTATATTACCAAAGCTTTGACTGGAAAGTCATATTTGAGAGACCCACGCATGGACAGGCATGACCAGACAGCTTTAAGGAACTAAGGTTGACTTTATGGAACCAATAGAGACCTCTTGAAATGTTGGCCTGTCACCTTGCTTTACAGAGTTCCCAGCAGCCCTGCCAGTGACTAAAGAATGTCACTTCCTGGCAGGTGTAGGAACTTCAGGATATTCTGGGGGACCTTGAAAAGAGGAATTCACCCCAATCTACAGGTGTTGCAGGCAAATCTGATGGAAAGTATTTGGTGTAGCTTCTGTCCTTGAGTGGCTATTAAAAGTTCAATCAGAAATTCCTTATAAAAAGTTCTAGCAATGAAAATTTTAAAAAGAACTTACATCATCAGTCACTATTCTTGCTGTGATATATAAATAATTAGGCCAAGTTTGTTAAAACTGGATCTGTCTTACAAACGAATTAGTTGTAATTTGGCTATCTTTGATGGAAATGAGAGTGATAATAGAAAAATAATGTTTCAATAACACACACCTTTATGGAAGTTAGATGCTGGTTCTAATTGTCTTTGAATGTTTGTCGTTAGCCTAAGCTGGACAACTTGAGGTAAACCTCAGAGAAATTGCCACAATAGCCCATGTATCGATGATCTCTGTTACTCTGTGGGGATAATAAAAGGACCACACAGGGATATGATTACTTCAACAGCTGCACAATGAGATGGACTCCCCCAACAACTGACTGTGTAACTCAGCTACCATCTCAACCAATTCTATGTAGCTAGGATGGCAAAATCACTCCTGAAAAGCCAAACACGCTCCCACTTTATGGGGTTCACTATGGACTCATGAAAATGGTGGATGGAAGATTAGATTGGACGGTGTACTTGGGGATGCACATACCCCCTGAGATGAGTCCTCTCCCACTTGCCAGTGGTTCCTCCTAACTGGGACATTGTTAAAAGCTAGATAGGAGGCAAAGAAGGCTTCTTGATGGTCTTACCCCTTAACCGTATTTGTCCAATGAGCCTGCCTCTCCTGATGCAGAATTACAAACAGAGGCTTTAGCCAAGCACCCAGCAGCCGTCTTTAACCAAACCCAGCACACAGTCACCCTCCTAAATGATGAAAACACACAAAATCGAAAACTAGTCCTTTACCATCAAATGGCCCACAATACCTTGACAGCAGCCCGAAGAGGAAGCTGTGCTCTCATTCAAACAATGTTGCTTATATATCCCAAATTACTTGAAAAATGGAACTGAAACCATGAAAGATATAAACATATCACTGTTATAGATGATCTAGGTCTAGATCCTTTTAGCAGTTGGCTTAATTCTATTCTTTCCAAAGGGAAATATGCTCTGCTAAGCATTGCTCTATTTCTTATTCTTTTTCATTTTGGTGGTTGACTTTTTGTATTTGTTCAGTGGGAGCCTGCACTATTCACACAAGCGTGGAGATGCCCTTCGTGCCTATTTCAGGAGAGACTCAAGACATGAAGTTCTCCTACGCACCAAAGTCTTCCTTGTCCAAAATCCCTAGGTCATCCCGGTCATTGCTACAACTGCTACTTCTGTAGCAGAAAGTAGCTACGGAAGGCACAGTTGTCACCCCTTCTTCTGTAGAAATGGAATAGTGTTTTGACAGTGGGGATTCTAAAGATGACATCAACTACTTCCATTCTGACCTTGGTCTGTACTTTGTAATGAATGAAGGTCTTCTTTCCTGCTCATTTTTTTTTAAAGATTTTATTTATTTATTTGACACAGAACTAGAGAGAGAGATTACAAGTAGGCAGAGAGGCTGGCAGAGAGAGAGGAGGAAGCAGGCTCCCCGCTGAGCAGGGAGCCCGATACGGGCCTCGATCCCAGGACGCTGAGATCATGACCTGAGCCGAAAGCAGAGGCTTTAACCCACTGAGCCACCCAGGCGCCCTCCTGCTCATTTTTTAACTCAGGCAAAAGACCTTGTGGGCAAAGCATCCCATGATGGGGACTGAAACTACCCCTCAAATAATAGGGACTGCACTGACGCCAGCAAGACCCCATATGATAAACCCCGAGGCAGTGATGGACTTGACCTTTACTGTCCTGGCTGCATGTACCCACCTGCCTTTGTCCTGATTTTCCTTATATAAACCTAGAAGCCTTTATGGCACTTTGGAGACAGTCTTTGTGACTTCAGTCCACTGTCTTTCACAGAAATAAATTCCATTCTTGATTCACCACCACCCATGTCTCTGGCCGTTGGATTTTGTCAGTGGTGAAAGGCAAACAAACCTGATGTCTTTGGGGCTCCCTGAGCCAGGTGCTCTTGCTCCCTGGGGCCCCAGTTACACCACCAATTTAAAAAATAACAAGGACCAACAGGGTCATACTATGCATCTTTGGTTTCTGTCCTATCATTGAGGACTTCCTACAACAGCACATAAATATCTATTCATTCTTTGTAAGAGGTACAGAGCATTCTACGGTACAGATTTGCCATCATTGATCCAAACAGTTTTTAACTGATAAACTTTAGGTGGCTTCCATTTTTCTAGGAAAAATAATTATTATTATTTTTTTTTTTGGCACACTTAATGTTTCCCGGAATAGATTCCTAGAAGCTTAGATGCCAGATCAAGATCTATGTATCCTTTAAACTTTGGTAGTATCTGCAGAAAAATCTTCCATTCTATAAGCTAATTTCCCTCATACCAATACAGCCACAGGTATCATTTTGTTTACAGAACCAGTTTGAACTCAATGCTTCTAAATGATATAATTTAGGAGGCAAAGTACCATAAAATCCTAAGACTTTTAATTCCACAAGACATCTATTTCATTGGAAGTTCATTCCTTTGTGCAGCTGTTATGGATGCTTGCTAATTAAACATTTGCTATAGTTTTCTGATTGTGACCAGCATCATGCTCAGCCAATAGCTCCAGATTAACATTGTCCCGCAATCCTATTTGTACTGTAATGGTTTTTCTTACTGTTGCTGATGTGTTTCTACATCACTGATTCTCAATTTTCTTCCCATAGAGTGCTGGCTTAAACAAAATATTGCCAATGTTTGCAGAGAGATAGAGCTGAGTAAAAAAAACCTGATTTGGGGGTTCCTGGGTGGCTTAGCCAGTTGAGCTTTTGACTGACTCTCAGGTTTTGATCTTGTATTTTGAGTCCTGCATTGGGCTCCACTTTTTTAAGTAGGTGGGGCGCCTACTTAGAAAAAAAAAAAAAAGCAAACTTAAAAAAATAAAAACCCTTGCTTTTGTATTCCCATATTTTTTCCATTATCAAATACAAGATTTATCAATTAATAACTCTGATACTTGTTACTAGGTAGAATCAATGATTCCTTTCACTTCAAAATGCAGAAGAACTGGAAAGTTTCAGAAAGCAGTTTAACTGCTTAGTCAATTTTTTCTAGATCAGCAATTATTGGACTTTGTTTTGTTCCCAAACACCTGACAGGTATGACTCAGCAGTAAATGCAGTCTAGACCCATCCAGAACCAGAAGATTATTTACGTCGGGCTCATTTTGTGTAACAAAATTAAATAGTTCAAAGGAAATCTTGGAAAGACCTTTTTCAGAACAGAGCTGTTCTTCTATTCAGAAAACAAACTGAGTAAACTAGTTCTGTCTCTCCTAAGAGAGAGAGAGAGACAGAGAGCATTTATGAGATGAGTTTGCTTAGATACAATGCTTCAAGTTAGATTTCAGCATCATGCAGTTGGAGAATATGTTGAGATCATTAAAACTAGCTGCTATACCAGACTGTCCCTAATTTTCAGTGCCTCACCATAGTAAAATCTCACATGAAGTCTGTGGCAAGTGATCTGATTGGGTGGCTCTCCTGGTCAGCACATCTCCAGTAGGTAATTCAGATACCCAAGTACTTTCCCATGTAGCTCTGTCATCTTGTGACTCCCCGTAGCTCAAGTGTCATCTCTTTGAGGACAAGGAGAATGAGAAAGAATGGGGGAGCACAGTTGATATTTCACTACCTTGGCTTGGCGTACACACCTCATTTTTGCTCATTTCTTGGTCAAGAACTAATCACATGGTCCCCCCTGGATGCAAAGAGGGACTGCTTGGCAGAGTCCTGATGGGGCAGCTGCTTCTGCACAAAATTCTACCTGATGGAAAGAGAACATGAGTCTTGGGTAATGACCAGCCCTTTCTCCTACAGACAGCTAGAGGTGATTTTATAAAATGTTATAAGCTCATCTTCAAATGGGTCTTACATTACTGGGCTTGAGACCCCCCCCCTCGGTTCATAAAGAAAAATTGACATCAAGTTTCTTTGAAGCCTAGAGCCCTAATATTAAAAGAAAATGGAAAACATATCTCCCTCAAATCAAAGAATCTGAGAGCTGGAAAGGACCTTGGAAATGTTTGGTCTTAGAGTCCTATATCCCAATAGAAGGAAACAGGTCCCCCAAAATGAATCACCATGCCCAAAGTCACACAGCCCATTTTGTAGAAAGGCTACCTCAAGCAAACCCCAGTTTTGCTCCTGCACCATCGAGTGATGCCAAATTATTTTCAATTTCATCCCACAAAGAACTACTGTGAAGATTTTATGTGTGATTCAAATGTTCAATATAATTTATGTTTTAATTTAAAATGTAATTTTGTCTTTTAGAACTGCAAGATCTAATAAATGCCAGGAACATGACTTTTATGGAAAAGTTGACTAAAGAATTACTATTAGAAGTGATATAATTAATGGTACTTTACTAGCTTTATCTAAGATTAGCTATATTAGCTCGATCTAAGATTAACGAACCCCCAAATCCTTGCTGTTTGCTTTATAAATCCACAAGGCTACATCTGCTCTTCAATCATCTTAATGAAAATGTTAACTCTGGGACCACCAGAGGGCGCTCTGTCACAGCGGATGAGCTCAATGATCTCAGCCCTGTAACACTGACCAGCCTAACCATCAGAAAACACTGCCCAGATAGATGAATTTGTGCTCGTTGTGAAACATTCCATTGTCTAGTTCTTTGACATTGTGTGGTCTAGCAGTGAGTTTCTTTGTTTCATGGTCTCTCCGAGTCATCCATTTTCATTCATGAAGGTATTTTATCATAATAGCATCCATCCATTTGTAGATAGATATAGTGCTAAATACTTTATATACAGTATCACATTTGATCCCCACAAGAGCCGTACAAGAAGTTGTATTATCCCCATTTTAAACTTAGCCTTAGAGTGTTTAAGTAAGCCAGCAGTGGCAGACACAGAATTCAGACTGAGATCCATAGGATTTTAAAATCAGCTCAACAAACTATCGTGATATTGGTTTCAGAATTGGAAGGAACCTAAGGAACAATTTAGTTCAACTCTCCTCGTTTTTGGATGAGAGAACTGATACCCAGAGATGAGAAGGGAGTTGTCTAAGTCACAGACTCAGTCAAGGCCAGAATGGGAAGATCTCGGCCTTCCCATTGCCCGTGCTTCTGGATCACACCTCATGGGAATCCCTGCCTTCTCTGGGAAGCCCAGAAAATCCTGTGCTCATAGATTCTGCACCGTGCTATATACACCAACACAGTAGGTGAAGCTGTGGGCTTATTAGTCTCTTACCTAGACACAAGAAATGGACCTTACAGATAGAAATTTTGCTTCAACATGGTACTCTGTCTTCCCCATTATGGCCAAGCCTGGGAGAAGGGAATTCATAGGAAGAACACCTTGCATTTTCAAAAGTAATCTCTCTGCTTCCACTGGATCTCCCTGCACCCTCTACACTGCAGCCAGACAGGTATTTGTTGTTTTGTTTTGTTTGTTCTATGGAGCACAGATCTGAGCATGTAGGTAGTCTGCTTAAAATTCTCCAAAGGCTCACCAAGCTCTCTGCACCTGGTCCAACACGGATGCTTAGAAGACCCAGGATGTTCCTTATCCATTCTCTAGTCTCACCTCTTGCCAGTCCTCCTCACCTTTCAGCACACACACATGCACACACACACACGCACCCACACACACTCTTTGCTCTAATCATACCGAATTATTTGGTGAATCCTAACACACATAGCTCCATCCAGCAGGCCAGTACACTCCTCTGCTTTTGCATGGAACATGTCCCCTTGTTCCACCCTTGTCTTCTGTGAGACCTTCAAAATTTAAACATCCCTTCCACCTAGAAGCCTGCTTACAGTCTCCACTCCAGACTAGGTTAGATCCCTTCAGCTGAGCCCTCTGTCACGTCCCCGGTCACACTGGCTTTTCCTTGTCTCTTTATGTTTTGCTGCCTCCACTGGACTGGGGGCTTGGATAGCATGGATGCTGCCATTTTAAGCTGCATCCTCAGTGCCTAATAGAATACCTAGCATAGATTAAGAAGACATTTGATTATTGAATGAATGACAGAAAACAAAAAGAACAGAAGACAGACCCTTTGGGCGAAAACCAGCTGTATCACACTCAGATTTTCTCGTTTCCTACCAAAAGGGGCAGAGAAGAGCAGAGGCAGGACTCTTCTGAAAAACCAGCCCCAGAGTTAGGGCAAAGGCGGAAAAGCTTGGGAGAAGGAGCAGGTCTTCATTAGCGAAAGAGCAGTGAGAACTTCTGGTCCATCAGTCAACTGGTGAGCCTGGTAACTCGCTCCGGAAGGTGGGTTCTCCGCCCGTTTCTCAAAACCACAACGGCAGGTGGCACGGGAACGCTGTGACACGACGGGGCTTTCTGATCAAAAGTGTGCCGTAAGCTGGATAATTCTGAGGCTCTGGCGGTGTTACCACTGTCCTTCCTGGGTCTTTTTATCACTGCAAGCTGGGGAGGGAGGTGCTCCAACATGTTCATCCATCACCCTGCGTTCCTTCCGGTGCACCTCCCCACAGAGAAGACAACTCGAATGAACAAGCAGGCAATGAGGTAGCACCCATTTTTAAGATGACACAGGCGCCTCGGTTACCGGAGGCCAGGCAGGGAAATGGGCTCTGCCTTCCTAGAGCACGCGGGGCCAACGGGGAGCGCGAGTGCGGCATCCTCCCGGCGAGCACACCGGGAGAGGCAGCCCCAGCTCCCTTCCCAGCCCCTTCTGCGCTGTGAACGAGGCCCTTGCACGCCAGCCTTTCCTCCGGGCAGCCCCCCCAGCCCGGCTTCTCTGGCCAGCGGTGCCCGGAGCGCATGCGTGCGCTCTGGGCCGACCCGCGCTCGCCACCCAGACCGCGGAGTCAGCCTCCCCGCCTCCGGAAAGAGAGCAACAGCCTAAGAAAAAGCCGGAGCCGCGAAACCAAAACAGGCCCCTGCTGATCTGGAGGGCTTTTCTCATGGCTGCCGAGGACAAGAGAAAGGATCCTGCGCTGGCCCATGGCTCGGGTGTGCATCGGCCCTTGAGGCTCCACGCGGCTGGCGCGGCCTGCGGGTTTTGCAGAGACGCGGGGCCGTGCGGTAGGAACCCCGATTGCTAGTGAAGAAATTTCCCTGGGAGGCGGAGAGCAGGATTTGGAACGTGGGAGAAGGGGACCCTGGGCCAAAGGTGCGAGGGGAGCAGTGGCGCAGTAACCAGCGGCCAGTGCCCACGCGGAAGGCAAGGAACATTCTGCGAAGCTGCACGGTGCACGGTGTGCGGCCAGAAGCCGGAGGCCACAGCATGAAATGCGTAGATGGGGTCGAGGAAAGCAAGCGGCGAAAGACTGGAAAGGTAAGGGCGGACTGGCGGGCTGACCCTGGTTCCCGACAGGGAGGCTGGAGGCCATGCTGGCGGTCATGCCAGGGCCGGGGAGGCAGTGGAGCGGAAGCGGCCGAGGCACGGGTAACGGGATCCTGGTGCCCAGAGGAGAACGGGCAGGTCAAGGTACCGCACACAGTCGAATGCACCTGGGGCCTGACAAAACCGAGGGCAGGAACATCCCCCACGCATGAGCTGAGAACCCGTCATTCTGACGTCCGGGGAGCACGGGGGCGGGGGGGGGGGATCCGGGAGATGGCAGTGTCGGGGGGGAGGGCAAAACCTGCAACGTGGTAGCCTCCCGGTACCCATGCGCAACCCCAAAAGTCTAGACTAGTAGGAGGTGGACAAGGGGGGGCGAGGTGGTGGGAGGCCCGCCGAGGCCAAGGCCCACCCCAGACAGAGAAGGCAAGACGTGGGCATGGGTCCTGGTTCCCTCAGACCTTCAGGGAACCTGAGAAAATGTCACGGCAAATAGTGATTTCTCGCCCAGGGAGAGAACCAGGACAGGGACTTGGTGTCCGCTTCATAGAGAACAAAGTGCATTCGGTTCTCGTTACTCGCCGATCCCAGTTAGGGTCTGTAAAGTAAGTGCAAAGCTGGAGACCCTAACACTGAGCGACCCGTTGTTCACTCTCATAAAATGGCAGAGCGTCTTCCACGTCACCGCGCGCCTTCACATCCCCCGTGCCGTTTAATCCTCAAGGTGACTCCGCAAGGAAACTGCTGTTGCTCCTCTTCGTGGGCGAGGGTACCTTTCCCGTCCAGCTGCTCTTCTGTGCTCTATTCTGTTTCCCTCACCTGTAGACAACCCGCAAGGCCTCCCAACACCATGGGTCCAGAAAGGGGTTTAGCACGCTCCCATCCCCACTGATCCACACCAGACCCTGTTCACCCTCCCGAACTGCCCGCCTCAGTCCCAGGACCACCACCCTCATCGCCCAGCCAGAAATTTGCAAGACAGCCTCTGCCCCTCCTGTCCCATGGGCCCTGGTCTGTGGACTACCTCCCTGCCTCTCTTCTCCAAACGACTCTTCCTGCATTGGCGTAGGCCCTGATCACCTCCCCTGGTTTATGTGTGGCCTGGACCTGGGCCTCTCCACTCCTCTCCAGCCCCGGCTCTAGGTCCCCTCCCCTCCAGACCACACATCCAGGTGCTGACAGCATGATCCTTATAAACACTGATTGCATGGCGTCCCTGTTCTCCTTTAAACCATGCAGTATCCCCCTATCATTAACACAAGTTTCAAATCCCCTGGCTTATCCTGTCCCCTTCTGTCTTTAACTCCGCTCTTCTTTCTGGATCCATCACCCCTCATTCCCTGACGGGCATTCTATATCCCACTCTTTCTCAACTATTCCGCGTTTGCTAATGTGCCTCATCTCTCAAGATTCCATACATACTCGTGTGTCATTCTCTCTGTTTGGAATTTTGACTGACTTATATCAGTTTCTCCAGCAAGCTTCACCTGACTTCCCTGGTCGTAGCACCGGACTAGGCCCAATCACGGCACATTCCATTTAACTCCAATGCTTACTCCCTGGATATGAATGTTTTCTCTCTCGCTAGAGGCTGTGCTCCTTGAGAGCTGAAATTGCTCATTCCTATCTCCAGGGTCTACCATAGTGGTTGTCATGTATAGGTGCTTAGTAAGGGTTGGGTGGATGGATGGATGGAGGAATGGATGGATGGGTGGATGGATGGATGGAAGAATGGATGGGTGGGTGGATGGATGGATGGGTGGATGGATAGTCTCTTGTTCAAGTTGGTATGGCCTGCAGATGAAGTAACAATGACTCAAAGTCAAACCTTCTTTCTATCTTTGTACTTCTGTATTACCCAGTTTTGAAAACAGTTCTCCAAGCTCCCAGATTTCCCAAATACACTTACCATTGCAGGCTGCTACAAATGATGATGATAAGCCTGGAGAACTCTGGTTGCTCAGATGAAGGGCCCTGTGCCCAGCAAATACTAGTTGGCAATTTGTCCGATGGGCTTTTTGTGTCCCGGACTGAATGTTGCAGAACCAGCTAATGAAATTTACATTGTAATTAGGGAAAATATTCCTGCAGCAGGTTGGAGAGATAATTACTGCTTAATTGTATTTTTCCCCAGTATTTTAACACAATGGTCTAGAAAAATAATTTAGAATTGTGATTTTTATAATTACCATTCTTTGAGAAATCTGTTCAGAATTATAATTATCACTTCACAGGCTTCAGAGCTAACTTTGAGTTTGGCACCACAGGCTTTGTGTACATTATCTTCTTTGGTTATCTCAAAAACAGTGATGTATGTCCTATTTACTGTATTTTATAGGCGAGGAAACTGAACCTAAGATGGATTAAGAATCTTGCCCAAAGTTACCCTTGGTCACAGGGTTGAAATAGAGCAGTGTGTTTGCTGCTGAAGAGTATGGTCTTACCCACTTCTCTGTGCTGCCTCCACAGCTCTCAAAGGAGTCAATTATTCAGTTGATTTAGAAATCCTTTATTGGGGTGTGTGTGTGTGTGTGTGTGTGTGTGTGTGTGTGTGTGTGTGTGTGTTGTGTTTTGTTCCGTTTTAGAGAGAGAGGGAAAGCACACATGTGAGCTGGGGCAGGGGCCGGAGAGAGAGGGAGAGAGAGAGAATCTCAGGCAGGATCCATGCTCAGCACGGAGCCCAACACAGGGCTCCATCTCACGACCCTGAGATCATGACCTGAGCTGAAATCAAGGGTCTGTCGAATCAACCAGGCATCAGCCCTTGGCTACTGTTGGGAAGGAGTGAAGCAGCTCTGTGCGGCCAAGGGCAATGCCCAGTGAGGGGCACTTTGGGGAGTCTTGGGTTTGTTTCTGGACCGTGGGTATTTCCCGTCAAGCTTCTCTTGTCAAGTCAGTGGCTGATACCAAAGAATTAGCTGCCTAAGCCTACATTCTGCGTCTTTACAAGCCAGGACAGTAATATCTCTGCCTAAAGTGTAGCTGTAAGAATCAGAATGACCCTATAGAAATGTAAAGGGAGATTATGTGAATTGAAGTTATCTATACTATGGAATGGTGTAGATTGTGTGTGAAAAAGAAATGATCTGGAACAACCTGAACTGATGCAGAGAGACAAGACACAGGAGAAAAACCACAGAGGGCAGGGCAATCTGTAGCATGTGATGTCACCTATTTTAAAAGACATCTATTTGCATCTGGATAGAAAGTAAGTGGAAGGATATGCATCCAGGTGGTGACTCTGAGGGCAGGAGTCAGCAGGGGTGACGGGGCCCAGGCAGGGCTGGAGCAGAGAGAGGGCTGGGACTGGCCTTGCTTCCATGGGCCGAGATGGACCAAGAAGGGGTCGGAGCTGACTTGATGGCACTGCAGAGGACACATTTGGATGTGACCTTAGAGATAGCTTGCTATCCAGAGTTGCTTGTGTTCTGCAGTCAGCAAACCTGAGTTCAAGTCCCTGCCCCACCTCTCACTGGCCTACTGACCTGGGGCAAGGCAATGCCTCTGAATCTGTGTCTTCCTCTGTGAAATGGGAATAATAATAACCACCTTACAGAGCTGTTGTCAAGATTAGACACGAGTCAATCAGACACTCATTCACAGGGGCCACTGTCATTAGCCAGACTGGTCACTTGACATTCCCCCCACTTCTAAACAAGAAGCAGGGAGTCAGAGGAATGCCTTCCCTGGGCCAAAATAAACCTGCCAGGAAAAGCCAGCTCTCCAAATGAGTGAGTCTCCTGTCACTGTGCTTCCAGGTAGCCAGAAGCGAAGTTGGTTCACCGAATTTCTGCTTGTAAATCAGTGGTTCACTTAGTCTTTAAAATATTTCATCAAACTAATATAGGCACATAGTTAAAGAAAAAAAAAAGTAGCCTAAGGCTTCTAATGAAACACAGCAAGCCCTTCACCATCACTTGGTGTCCCATTCCAAAGGCAACATCGTCTGTCTCAGGGAGCTGTCTCACCAGTTACCTCTGTATTCCTAAATAATATGCTTATTTTACTATCTCCTATTTTACCAAATTTAGACATTATCTATTGTCTCTTCTGATCTAAATATTTAGCATTTCTTATACCAGCCTCCCACCCCCCCATTTGTCCCATAGTTTTAGTTAAATAAAAAAATCAGGGTTTACATTATAATGACTGTGTAATCCAGTTCTTTAATATTTTTTCAAACACCTCATCAGATTTTCCATCTACTTATCCTTTGACTATTATTTTCAAAACATTCTCATACTGGGTACTTCATTGGTCTCAGTACCTCCTCTCTTTGTTCCAACATGGAGACCTTTTTCCAGAAGCTTCTGTCCGCCAGCTCCAAACTAGACAGACTGCTCTCTGGGCCTGTTGCACAGCTACCATCGGGGGGAAATGCTCTGTGTTGCTCTTCTGGATAGAACCCTCAATTTCTCTCTCCCTTGGTTACCTGGAGCAGATCCTTAAAAAAGGAACTTGGCAGAGAAGGTTGTAAGTTTTCTCTTTACATCCTCTGGACTCCGTATTTTGTGATTGGCCAATAGCCATATGGCTTTCTTGCTGGTAAGGTACCTCATAAGCTTGAGTTTAAACAGGTATATCCAAAGTACTAGATATTAACCCATTTACCTGACAAACGTGGACTGGAAGCAAGGCCCTGTCCAATGATCTGCCTCAGTAAAACAGGGGCTCTGTTCTGCAGATGATTTTTGTTGGGAAAATAAGTAAAGAGACAGTGATGTAATGAGATTAATGTTATAGCAGGAGCTTGATATGGTGCAAAAAGAACATTCCCACACCCGAAAAGGAGGATTTAACCTAGTGTGGGGAGCTCTTAGAAGGCTTCTTGGAACTGGCCTGCTTAAATGGGAGCCTGAACAATGAGAATGCATGTTTGTTTATTTATACACTGTGTAATTTAAAAATTGGATCTAGATATTTTGCAAATATTTGTAACAGTTCTGTTATACTGAAATCCTTCTACTTTCTACAACTGTGTCTAGATCTCCCTTGTGTTATGCATTTCAGCATTTTCCCCAGGAACTTGAATGGTACCTGGCATATAGTAGGCTCTCAAAACACAATTGTTGAATGCATGAGTGTCAGGTGTGGCATTTTAATTCGTTGGAGGAACAGAGTCCTTTAAAAAGAATATCTAATGAATGGTCCTGGACAGCTTAGTACTGATAGGCACAAGAAAATAATAAAACTAGTTGCTTGCTTTATACAATTTTACAAAAACAAATTCCAGATGCACTAAAGATAAAAATCTTTGAAAATTTTTGGAGACGATACAAGAGACTATCTGTGTGACATCAGAGTAGGAGAGGATGAATTAAATAGGACACAATGCAGAAACCTCAACATGAAGACTGATAAAGTGGACACTATCAGGGGCAAATTTTCTGTACCGCAACAGACGCTTAGCACAGGGTACTGTCAAAAATTCTCTTCTTCTGGACTCTGAAGGTTATGCTGGTCAGTCTGATAGACTGATTCTAAGTGTGGCCTTGCCATTTACTGGGCATGGTAGTGTGGCTGAATGTTTTAACTTCTCTTAATTCAGGTTTCCATTTCTGTAAAATGAAGTTAAGATCACTTTAGGGCCTTGCATTATAGGGTAAATGTAAAGCCCCTAGCAGAGTGCGTGGCTCATTTCAGGTGCCAAGTGTGCTAGGTGTTGGAGTTTCCAGAATTAAAACCCCATGCTCCCATCCTTCACCTTTGAAGGACTTAAAGCCTGTTGGGTAATTTAGACAAATCAACAGCAGTTAATTGTAGGGTGCCCAGTGCTGTCACAGTTCTCTTTACTTTGGCCTCGTTGGATTAAGAAGCAGCGTCATCCCAACTCCACGGGAGCCACCTCTTGGCATCCTCCATGAGTCCATTCCTCAGGATTTTGTCATGGCTCCCCTGTCCTCACCATGTGCTGTCTTCCCAAGTGATCTCATCATCCACTTCCATGGCCATGAAGGCCATCTCTGTGGGGGCAACTCCATTCGTTCGCCAGCCAAAACCTGACCTCCTGTTCAATGGATATCTCAAACTTAGGATGTCAGGAACTAGACTCTCAATCTCCCTATGTCCCTGATTAAACTTCTCCACAATGGCCCAGCTCAACGAGTGACTCTCAACCCCCTCAGGCGCTCCAGTGACTCGTGATAAAAACTCAGGGCCGTTCTTGATATTTCCCTTCCCCTTATTGCCCAAACTATGTTCATTCCCCATCCAAACACTTAAGAAATCCACCCACTTCCTTCCACCTCTACTTAACCATATCGGTCTAAACCATCATTGTCTGTCACCTGGGTTTCTGCCGTAACTTCCTAATGAAACTCCCTGAATCCCCTCTTACCCTTATCAATTTTATTGATGTTTTCCTACATGAAATCCTCGGTTGGCTTCACATTGTACTTCAAACTCTAAATCTCTTCCCATGGTCCACAAAGCCCTGGATGACCTGGTCTCCATCCCCTGTGATTACCTCTGTCCCATTCGCCTTGCTCATTAGCCTTCAGCCACACTGGCCTTCCTTCAGTTTCTATAACACATTAAACTCTTTCTACCTCAGGCCATAGGCACATGCTCTTCTCTCTCCTTGATCAATCCCTACCTCCCTTTTGACCAGGCTAACCCATTTCATTCTTTTGGGTCTCTTCATAAATGTCATTTTATTGTGGGAAATTTCCCTGTTGACCTTATCTATATCAGGTAGTTGAAATTTCTAATCATCTTTTATTCCTTCTTATGTTTGTCAATTTTAAAATATCTTGTTTATTTTTATGCTTACTATATGTTTACTTCACCTAAAAAACTAAAAGTGTAGAAACTGTCAGTTTTGTTCCCTACTGCTGCTGATGGAGGAGGATGGTAGGGTTGGGGGTGGCTCTGGACCAGGGGTCTGGCAGGACTGAGCCCCACTCCTGGATGACCCAACCATCTCTGCCCCTAAAGGACTGTCACTCTAGCAGCTCTGAGGACTGTGACAGACAGCCTGCCCCTTGACAGCCTCTCCTACAAGAGGCCTGAGGCCTAAACCACTTCCAGCTAAGTCTCCTTCCCAACCTCCGCCCACTGTGGATCACCACCCACAGGAGTGTTCCCTCAGCTTCAGGAGAACAGGGACTCTGGCGGGCAGATCCCCACAGGGAAGAAGATATAGCCACACACTTAACAAAGGCCTCCTGCATGTTGTATCCCAAACCTGGGACTATCTGTCTACACACATGCAGCCCCCTCTGAAATCCCCCTGGGCTCCTGCCCTTGCCTGGTCCACACCCTTCTTTGGCCTCAGGGCTTCTCTCTCTGGATCTCTGATTATATCATCCCCAGCCCTGAGCTTTAGCCACACCAGTGGGCCCTGCAGCTGGGGTGCACACAGGGCTTGCTCACTGTGCCTACACATCTCCACGGCCAGCCAGCCAGAGTCCTGCTTAGCTTCCACACCCGGACCTGGCTCTCCTCACTCTCCTCTGCTCTCCTCACTCTCCCTTGCTCTCTTCACCCTCCCCTGCTCTCCTCACCTTCTCCTGCTCTCCTCACCCTCCCCTGCTCTCCAGAGCTGGACACAGACTTGCACATGGACCCACGCTTCAGTGTCACACACGTGTTGTAGCCACAGCGGACCAACTATGCCATTGCCCGGTGGACCAGACCCAGAGAACAACTGCCTTCTCCCAGAGGGAAGGCAACACCAATGGGGGCTGATGGGAAAAACGGCACCAATAGAACTTCCCTGGAAAGGGCTCGTGCACGCACACACACACATACACACGCACAGAAGACAATTGCTCATTATAATTTTTTCCTTTGTGTAGTTCTTAGATTCTGTGTAGCATATACGCAGATGTGTGTGTAGTGGAGGCTTACTTAATATCCTAGCTGCGTAAAGTTTATAGAACACTGTAATGGGCTGATTATTTGTGCTCCAACCCCCAAATTCATGTTGCAGCCCTAACCCACAGTGGGATGGTCTATGGAGGTCACGTCTTTGGGAGGTAATTAGCTTTAGATGAGGGTGGAATCGCCATGATGGGCTTAGTGCCCTTTAAGAGGAGAACAGATCTCGGAGGGTTTGTGCTTTGGTGAGTGCTGTAAAAGGTGTAAGCCTGATGATTCACAGACCTGTACCCCTGGGGCGAATTAAAAAAAAATGAATAGGCAAAAAGAGAGAGAGAGAGAGAGAGAGAGAGAGAGAGAGAGAGAGAGAGAGAGAGAGAGAACAGATCTCTCTCCCTCCAGGCACAGTGCACAGAGCAAAGCCAGGAAGCTGGCCCTTTCCAGGAAGGAATCTGCCAACACCTTGCTCCTGGATTCCCAGCCTCCAGAACTCTAAGTCCCTTGTTTAAGCCACCCTCTCAATGCCGTTTTGTTATAGTGGCTCAATCAGACTAAGACAGGTGTTTGATAAATATACTTTTTCAGGGGCTTCAAAAATCTACTGATTCAGAACCTTTTCAGGGTAGAGCCGAGAAATCACTACTTCTAATAAACTCCGCAAGAGATTCTTGTTGAGACAGCCTTACTCTGATGTTTGGAACCTGCTGCCCTAGAGAAAAGTGCCCAAGATTAAAAATCGGAAGACGTGGGTTTGAATTCTGCTCTGTAAATTATTGGGTGTGGCATTTGGGGAAGTCATTTCATATCTCTGAGTTTCGGGATCTTGCTCTGTGAAGTTGAGAATTAAAAAAAACACGCTTCAGAGCACAGCTGTGGGGCTCCCGTGCCCAGCGGATTTTATTTACATCACTTTGCAAACTGCAAGAGGTCCAACTTTTCACTTGTTGAAGAGCTCTTCCTCATCATCTCTGACCATCTTCCTGGTGCAGCCCACACTTCTCCAGTGAGATAGCATCCCTTTCCTCCAACTTCTGAAGAAGGACTAACTAATAACAGTAATTCACTGAGCCTTTTGCTTTTCCAAAGTCCCGGGCTATCATTATTTAGATACACATCGTAACACACCCACAGCCTCCCTAGCCCATTTGCTGCTGGGGACGAAACTGAGCTCAGGTAACAGCAGCAAAGCCAGGACAAGAAAGCTTGGCCTGACTTCCACAGGGATGACAAGGGTAGAATCTCTGGAAAGTGACAGGAGAAAAGCCACAACCAGGAATCTGGGGACTTCTGGGCAGTTTCTTAACTGGCATTCACATGCTGAATCTTTTAAAAACGTAACTATTTGGGGCAATGGCAAAATCCAGAAAACTGAGTCCCCTGTCCGAAGTATAATGGGAAAAAAAAAATAAAAAGGACTCTCAAATCTAGGCAACTTGCTGTATGAATCCAGGAAAATCCTTTTATCCCCTTGTCTCTCAGGTACCTTATACGTGGAATAGGTGGTTGGACCAGATGAAAGTACAAATGAATGAATGAACCCAACTGTCTGCACGAAACCTGTGGGGGAACATCCATTTTTTTTTTGTCTTAGGATGTGGCACTCAAGCCAGATAGCTTGATCTGCTGATTCCTCCAAGGCTGCCTTAATTTCCCCTACCTCCCTTCTCCTCCCTACCCCATTATACTGATCCGATGCAACCCCTCACTGTTTCTCACCTGGACCATTTCTCTGGCTCCTAACAGGTCTGTCTCCTTGCATCCATCCATCCACCCATCCATCCATCCATCCGAGCATACATCTATCCATTGGTCTAAAAACATTGACTTTAGTATCTTCTAGGTGCCAGGCATTGTTCCAGTGACTGGTGAACAAGAAAAAGTCCCAGCCTTCATTAGGCTCACACTATAGTCAGGACAAATAGTCAAAAGACTAGTTAACAAATATATATGAAGTATCACTGACATAAAGAAAAGTGTTATTAAGAGCAATAGGGCGCCTGGGTGGCTCAGTGGGTTAAAGCCTCTGCTTTTGGCTCAGGTCATGATCCCAGGGTCCTGGGATCGAGGCCCGCATCGGGCTCTCTGCTCAGCAGGGTGCCTGCTTCCTCCTCTCCCTGTCTCTCTGCCTGCCTCTCTGCCTACTTGTAATCTCTCTCTCTGTGTCAAATAAATAAATAAAATCTTTAAAAAAAAAAGAGCAATAAAATAGGGTGAGGGAATAGAGTAGGGGACGAGAGCTATATTTTATTTAAGGGAGTCAAACAAGAACCCTCTGAGGCATAATTATATTTGTAGGAACCTAATGAATTGAGGGAGTAGGTTATATGAAGATCAGGCTGAAATACTATTCTAAGCAGAAGAGGGAAATAAATGCACGCAAAGGTCCTGAGGTATTGACAAGCTTCGTGTGTCCTAGGAATTGTGAAAGAAGACCAGTGTGATTGGACTGGGGTAAGTAAGGGAGGGATTGTAGAAAATGGGCTTTAGGGATAGGCATGGGCCATAAATAAGACAGAGCTTGAGAATGCCCACCTGACTTTTGGCCTGAACTACTGAGAAAACATGGGTGTCATTTCCTGAGTGGGCAAGTGCTGGGAAGAAGGGCATGGGTAAAACTTCCAGAGTACTGTTTCCAGTACAGTTTTAATAGGCATATTTGATAACCAGGTACGTATATCAAGGGTGGATGTTGAGTAAATAAGTCTGAAACTCAGGGGAGAGGTGTGGGCCGGAAGTGTGAATCTGGAGATATCTGACGTTATTCAAGGCCAAGGCGCGGGAGAGGGGCCAGGGGAGACCGAAGAGATGGGAGGATTGGCCATGGGGGGACTACAATGATTCGAGAACTGCAGGAGGGGAAACCTTCAGAAAAGGAGACTGAGAAAGAGCAGTCAGGGAGGTGGAAGGGACACCAGGAGAGGGTGGGGCGTGGGCGCCGAGAACAGCAAGCATTTTAAGAAAGCGAATATGGTCACTGAGTCAAGTTCCTCTTCTTTTAATAGATTTAAATCAATTCACAATTCTTTGAGTACTCAAGTATTTGAACACCTTTCTTACGCCACCTTTTGTATTTCTATTTACCATGCTGTTGTCTTTGCCTATTTATTTCTCTTCTGACAAAAATTCAGTTTGTAACTAGTTTGTAGGGAGTCTCCAATTGCTGAGTATAAATATGAAATTGTTTTATTTTTCCCAGTGTTGCTTCCAAGCTACGTACATTATATTGACTTCCCTCTCCCACCAGGTAGTGGCTCCCTTAATGCTATTTTGGCCAGATTACTTAATTTTCAACGACTTTTGACTAACAGCACAGTCCAATTCTGTTTTTAAAAACTCAACTCTGCTTATTTAAAAACAATGTTTCTCCAAAAGGCATGCTTTCTGTTTTTAAAATTTTAAATGGAAATTTTCAAACACATACAAAACCAGATTCTATTCATTTTAAATCTCAGTCTTCTATCTGGCTCAATGCTCTCCATCTCTAGAGGTTGGAAGGGGGACCCATGGTGGCCTGTTGTCACGGGCTCATTCCCAAACTACCTTGTCAAGGCCTTTGGAGATGGGATCATGTCATCTGCCCCTCCCCATGCTGGTGATGTCATGAATTCTGACTCTCTTCATCCTCCAGTCTTTCCTGGCCCCAAAATATCACAGTCCCTCCCTGCCGCTATTATTGCTGAGCTCATCCTCCATACCTCCCAGAGACTTAGAATAAGGAGAGCGGATCACACCAGCAACCCCACTTACCTCCAGTTCTCTCTCCCATAGCACTGGACCTAGGGGGCTGTCTCTGTGGACACGCCTGTCCTCCATACAGGAAACGGTGGGGTTTTGAGGGACAAGTATTGTCTCGTTTCCTAAGTTCTAGCTCAATTCCTGGTGTATTGTAGATTCCAATAAATGCTAAGTAAAAGGCCAATAGAATAAACATTGAATTGGATCCTTCTAAAGAGAGGGTCAATAAATAACACTTATGAGCAATTTGAGAAATAAATCAAAAATAAAGACACAGATGAAGTATCACCTTTAGTAGTGACAGATGCTCTATTGGACAATGTAGCTCAGCTTGAGCACCAAATGAGTCAACCAAGGACCCGTGGCTTTACGCAGATGCCCACCCAGATGAGGGGGCACTAAGGGCGGTAGGGGCGGGGAAGGAGAGTCACAGTACTGTGTGCTTTCAGTGGGGAGACTTGTTCCCAAGAAGAAGACTGGCAGAGCTGAACTCAGTATGCCCAGCTATTCTCCCAAATTTACCAGGAGAGAAATCACCCATCTCCCCTGAGACAGAGAGTGAGAAAAGGGAGAGAGATCCAGAGGGTCCCCTCATTTGGTTCCTTCTCAAGAAAGGAAGCAGCAGAGAACAGCAAGGAAGGTTCCCCATGATCAACTACATGCATCAAACATGGCATGGGATCCTGTTGCCCAGGTTAGAATGTTCAGTTTTCACAAAAGCAGACAGAGGTAGGTATCATGATCCCATTTTATAGGAGAGGAAGCCAAGATTCATAATGGCTTAGTCATTTATCCAAGATTATAAACCGAGGAAGTGGGAGAGCGAGAGTGCATTCAGTTGTGTGACTAATGATGGTCGAGATTTGTTTAGGTGCTTATTATCTGTTAGACTGTGGAATATGGACATGGATACATTTAATCCTCACAGCGATCCTAAGGGGTAGGTATTGGTTTTTGTTCTATTTTGCAGACAAGGTAGTTTAGACCAAGGTCACAGCTCAGGATTGAGATTCAAAGCATGGTCTGTCCTCCAAAGCCTTGGTGTGTCTCCAGACTGTTATACTATTCCTGTCTCAGGCAAAATGTGTAAGCAAATCAGCAACTTGCCCCAAATCACAGGCCATAATGCCCCCTCTAAGACAAAAACTTCATTTCTAAAACAGATGAGCTCTCCAGGGTCTGGGTTTAGATCTCGCCACTTGTCAGCCTCTTCCTCACCTGCCAAGGGGAAGTGAAGCTACCCCATCGCACAGGCGGACAGACCCCAGAGAGGCCAGTGCGCTTCCCCCAGGCGAGGGGTACGGATCGAGTCTCACGTGAGCGCTGCCTTCTCAGGCAGGAAGCAGGCTTGTGGTTTATCTTGCTCCCTCGGACATCTGGCTCCTCTTGAGTGTCTGTTTTGACCCAGTGAGTCTGCTCTGCGGTGTTCCCCCATGTCTCAGACAGGAAGGGATGCCCAAGGTCCCTCTCTTCAGGGGCAACTCTGGGGTCCTGTGAAAGAGGGCAAGGGACAAACCCGAGGCTGGGAGAGGGGCAGGGCAGGGCAATGGGGTGGCTGGAGGGGGGCTGCCCAACTGCTTCCAAGAAGACAGGATGGCTCACTGAATCCTCTCAACCAGCCAGAGAGGCAAGTATGATCTCTGTTTCTCAGAAAAGTGAACTGAGGGAGCTGACACAGACCAAACGGGCAGGAGGAGGAACTGAGTGGCATGCGGGGCAGGTGGAGAAGGAGCCGAGAGAGAAGGGGGGAGGGCTTCACTTCCCCTCTCGCAGGTGGCCCCTTCCACACCAGTGTACCCGTACCCAGTCTCCTGTCCCACTTGAGGAGGAGAGGTGAACTCTGGGTGGGGGAGGTGTGGGCACAAAGGTCGTATTATGCCCATTTATAAGGTAAGAAGCCGGAGGCCCAGCTGAGGGCCACAGGTGGCAGGTGGTGGAGGAGAGCCTGCAGTTCAGGCTGGTCTGACTTTTGCGCTGGTGGGGTCTCTTGTAACCATCCATGTCTTGGTTGAAGCGATGCCAGGACCAGCAGCTTCAGTCTCACCTGGACATTTTTTTTTTTTTTGAAAAGAAAGAATCTCAGGCCCAGCCCCAAGTCTCCTGGTTAAAATTTGCCTCTTAACTGGATCTCCAAGTGATTCCAACGTCCATTCACACTTGAGAAGCCCTGTCCTACAGCACACACAGGTTTCTCCAAGGTTCCTTCTAATCCCCAGGTTGTCACTCCTCCACCACCGGTGAGCACGTCCCCATCCCCCCCGCCCCCCACTGCCTTGGCTCCTGGACCCTCTGCCGCACACACACAGCATGCTCTGCTCCCTGCCAGGCACCTGGGATTCTTGGCTCCCATTCCTGTCCATCTCCTGTCCAGCTGGTGAGCTCCTAGGGGTCAGGAGTGTGGCACAGCATGTTGTCCACACAGCAAAGGCAGCTCCTTACTCGTCTCCACCGCTGTCTACAGAACTCGTCTCATCCTGATCTTTGCAGCAACTGTCCAGAGCAGATATTAGTATCAAAGTAAATCAAAGACTTGCCCATGTTTTCAGAGCTAGTTTAGTTCAGACGAAGGCTCAGTGCTCCTTTCTCTTCATCTCTCCCCATGAAAAGAAAACCTCTCTGCCAGTTTAGAGATACTGAAACAGGGGCATTGTACCTATTGTTTATTTGTTTTTTAAGATTGTATTTACTTATTTGAGAGAGAGAGTGAGTACGCATGAAGGAACATGAGCAGAGGAGGGGCAGAGAGAGAAGGAGAAGCAGGCTTCCCAACATGGGGCTTGATCCCAGGACGCTGGGATCATGAACTGAGCCAAAGGCAGACACTTAACCGACTGAGCCACCCAGGCACCCCTAGTACGTATTGTTTTAAATGAGGGCACCAGTAAGGGCAAGACTCAATCCTCTGGAATGCCCTCTGGCCTGCACAAGTCCCCCGTGCCACCGGGACAGTGGCCAGTCCTGAGGCATGCTTTCCTCTGCTGGCCAGTGTCATCATTCCAGAAACCAGTAGCCTCGGCCTCCAGCCTCCGCTGTCACTCACTTGCCGTGAGACTTTGTGAAAGTTGGCTATGGTGTGCCAGGTTCTTACTTCAGTGCCACAAGCGAAGGAGACACTCAGTAAGAGGCACTTCCTGCTGGCCCCTGGGCCTCAGTTTCCCCATCTGGGGAAGGAAGGTGTTCTGCTAGGATCAGTTTTCAAACTGCGGTCCACAGAGCTTTGGAAATGTCAGTCTGGATCTGTACCTAGTTTGGGCTGAGACAGGAAAGGGAAGTGAAGGGATCCCTGGCTGCCCCTGGTTTCAGTCAGGGCAGCTGACATTCATCCATTTTTTGTACACAAGCTTTCTCAGGAGACTTTCTATAAACATATATATTTTTTCCAAAATGATCCCAAATCATTCCAAAATGATTTTGAAAACCATGTACTGAAAACCCTCTGAGATTCCTTCTAGTTAGTACCAACTATGATTCCAGGCCTGACTGGGATTTATTAAGTGGGAGCACGAAACAGGTATTTACTGAGTACCATCCTGTCATTTTCCGAGTGACACGCCCAGATGACTGCTTCGCGATGTTCCCTTTGGTGTCTGTAGGGAAAGCGGACCGTAAGGGTAAGTGTATGACAGACGCACCAAGATCCACTCCACCTTCTTTCTATAGCCACAGAGCCTGATTTTTAGCAGGACCCCTGGCTGCTCAGAACGCTCTCTGTCCCCAGCCACCCGGGTAGCTGGCATGGCTGTTTGACTATATTCTGAACAATGTGTTTAAATGGAAGTGGGCACAATTTGTGGGCCATCCAGTTAAAAAAAGGGGGTGTGTGTGCCTTTCCCTTCTCCATTGCTTCCTCCCAACTGGACAGTATGCAGACAGGGCGGTGAGCAATGTTGGGTTACGTGAGCCAAGGAAATACCCTCCAGAGGGTGTGGTGCCACAGAAACAGGGAGTCTGACAACACCGTGGGACTGCCACACAGTCCTGGATTGCTTGAACCTCGGTTGCTACAGGAGTGAGAAACTCCTGTCTTATTTAAGCCATTGTTTATATGGGTCTCAGTTGGAGTAGCCAACGTGTGTGTGTGTGTGTGTGTGTGTGTGTGTGTGTGTGTGTGTGTGTGTGGTGTGTGTATGTATGTGTATGCGTATGTATATACACACATACTAACTAATGCAGTGGACAAGAGTAAGAACAGAGAGATCAGTTAGAAGCTTTTGAAACAGTCCAGACAACAATGATGGTGATGTGGAAAAAGACGGTAGCTCTGAAGATGATGAGAATCTCAGGTGGTTCTGGAGATATTGCACAGATACAGGTGATGAAATTTGCCGGTGGCATGAATGCAAGGTTTAAGAAAAATAGTGATTCCAAGATTTGACATAATGTGTTGCTGGGTGAAGAAGATTAGGAAGGGAGCCTAGATGGGGTTGGAAATCAGGCATTCATTGTGGACACGTTAACTTGGAAATGCATGGTAGACCTCCAGGTGCTGATTGAGCATTTGGATTCAGGCATCAGGATTTCGGGGGAGAGAGAATTGACTTAAGTATAAAAACAGACCTTTTGGGCAAAAGTGTAGGGGACAAAATAGAATTCCACAGAGAATATCTAAGCCAGCTGCTGCCCTTGTCATTTTCCGTAATTGCAAAATGGCTTTTAATTAACTAGCTCTGCAGACCACTGGGCACTGGGGAACCCCCAGGACAAATTACTGCTCTGTGTGTGCACCGTGGAAAGTATACCCTAACATCTGAACAGCTCAGAGTTCCCAAGGCATATAATTACCCTCTGAGAAAGCATTCTAGGGTGAATGACATTTGGGAAAGTTGGAAAGTTGGGAAACCGGAGTTTCAGTTCAAAAGACACAAAGAAAAGAATGGTCAGCAGATCAGACTTGGGGGCCCGGACTGCCTATATAAGGACCTAATGATATGAGACAAGTCATCTAATATCCATCCATGAATCCATCCATCCATGCATCCATCCATCCATGCATTAATCCATCCATGGATCTAGCCATCTATGCATCCATCCGTCATCTGAATGGAAGATCTTCAGTGTCATGTCCTTTCTCTTGAATCTCCTGCATCCTTACACCATGTAGCCAGGCTCTGTTGCTTCTTGCCCAAGTAACATGAGAGAGGAAACCACCTGGAAAGTAGAAGGCTAAAGCGCGTGCGCGCACGCGTGCGCGCACGCACACACACACACACACACACACAGATAAGAAATATAGGGATGTCTGTACAGGTAGAAATGGGTAATAGAAAGCTATGCTGGCATCAGAGTTTGGGGCAATGAGCAGCAGGAGAAAGCCCAACCTGAAGGCTGACCTCTCTGAGGAGCTGTGTTGTGAAAGAATCGAGGGGATAATCGTGCAGAGAGTTTGCTCCTTGGGTCTCAGAGTCTAGCTCTGGGAAATTACGAGTCTCAGGGTTAGCATGGCACCATGTCCAACAGCACATGGACATAGAAGCAGTAAAGCTAAGAGGGTGTCTAAGGGCAATCCACAGGGGCTGCACACTAACTTGGGGCAACAGATAAATAGGGCATTCCTGGAAGCACAGGACTGGAGTCAAGAACCAGAAGCCACAGAAGCCACAGAAGTCACAAGGGACCTTGTGACTACAGAGTAAAGCAGGGTTGAAGCCTTCAGCAGTAGGGACCATGGATGGATGGATGACAGCAAGAAAATCTCGGGTATTATAAAGTCCATGATAGACATCTACCCTGAGTGCCAAGGAACCAAGATAAACCTATCAGCCTCCTGGAATAAGTACCCTGAGAACTATAGGAGCTCTTAGACCAGGATCCCTCCCCATCTTTACTTTCTTTCCTTTCACCTCCATCACCATGGGCATGCATAAACTTACACCTGCACTCAGACACCATCTTTGCAGAGAAGGAAAGCTTGAATGAGGAAAGGAACAGTATTGACAGAGGGCTTGGGTTTAAAGCAGCTATCAACCCAACATGACTAGTTTTGGCAGGAAGAGACTGCATGAATCCCAAATAAGCTGAGTTGCATTTAGCTGGTTACTTTAGGGAGCATTTTCCACCATCAGTGGGAGTGGCGTTGCAAGAGCAAAAGTAAAGTCAATTATTGCCAAAGACAATTTGGCACATCAGAGTTGTGTGCAACTTCTTAATTTTCTGCTGTAATCCTTTCAGTTATTCATTCTTTTATTCATTCCACAGACATTTACTGAGTGCTTCCTTTCTGTCAGGTGCTAAAGAGAAAGGTGAGTAAGGTTTTTCTGCCCTCAAGAAGCTTAGAGATTGGGATGGGAGGTACTACTCACAGTTCCAGTGCAAGGTCAGGCATGCTGTAATAGAAGGCAGTCCAGAAGAAAAGCAAAGGGTCCTCACCACAGCCTGGGAAGTCAGGGAGGACTTGCCAGAGGAGGTAGTGCCTGACCTGAGACTTTTGGAGTGAATAGTAATTGACCAGGTGAAAAGGACAGACAGGAATGGTGGCATTCGTTCCCGTGTTCATTCATTCATTCATTTATTTAAGTAATATTACTGGGTGCCTACTAAATTCAAAAACTGATATAAGCAATGGAAAAACAGCAGTGAGCCAGACAAATGGGATCCTTGCCTTTGTGGAACTTTTATTCTGGTGGGAAGAATGAGATTGTAAAAACAACAGAAAAAGTATATAATATCAGATAGTGGTAAATTGCAATGAAGAATAAAGTTTGTCTGGTAAGGAGACAGAGGGAGGCAGTGGGGGAAGTGAGAGAGGGGCCAGAGGTGACTTTGTACATAATGAAAGGAGGAGGATTCTGATGAAGTGAGGTTTGATAATGAAAGGAGGAGGATTCTGATGAGGTGAGGTTTGATAATGAAAGGAGGAGGATTCTGATGAGGTGAGGTTTGAGTGGAGGTGTATTTGAAAAGAGAGTCTTAATTGTATGACCATCTGGAGGAATAGTCCTTGAGGCAGTGGGAACAGAAAGTGCAAAGGCCCTGAGGTTGGAGTTTCCTTGACATCCTCAAGGAACAGCCTGGAGGTCAAAGTGGCTGGAGCAGAACCGGAGGGGAAAGAGAGGCGGGGAGTTAAGTGGAAAGGTATCCAGCACCAGTGCAGACTTCTGGAATAAGTGCCCTGAGAACAGTAGGGGCTCTTGGACCAGGACTGCTCCCCATCTTTACTCTCTTTCCTTGCAGATCATGATTAGGAGGCTGGATTTTGTTCTGAATATGAGGAAAAATCATTGAGGTGTCAAGGCATGAGATCGTAGGGAGCCCTGGGGGACTAACCAACAATCCGGTATGATTAGAGTGTGACATTCACATGAGCGATCATAAAAGAATGAACCAGAGAGGTAAGCTGGAGACCAGACACAAACAGCCAGAAGATCTGGGATTTATCTCACCTACAGTGGAAGCATTGAATTTATATGATTCGACTCAAGTTTTGGAGAAACAAGTTGTAGGTGTTCTGGAGGACGGATTAGTAGAGCAGGAGAGTGGTATAGGAGACAGAGGGCAAAATGAGGGCACCAAAAAATAATCAAGAAGGTTAGTGTATGAGCCTGGGTGGCTCAGTCGGTTAAGGGTCTGCGTTTGGCTCAAGTCATGATCTGGGGTCCTGGGATTGAGCCCCGCATCAGGCTCCCTGCCGAACAGCTTCTTCCTCTGCCTCTGCTGTTCCCCCTGCTTGTTGTTTCTCTCACCCCCAAATAAATAAATAAAATTAAAAAGAAGACGAAGGAGGAGGAGAAGGAGGAGGAAAAGAAGAAGCCTGGTGTAATCATCCAGGTGAGAGCTGAGGACCAGGTAGGTGCTGCAAAATGGGGGACTAAGTGAGGTACAACAGCACGTGGTTGGATTTAGGAGGTGAGGGGGAAGGAGGAGACTGGTTTTCTTCGCCCTCTGAGTGGTCTTGTCCATTCCCATGGATAGAAACACCATCCTCAGGATAGTAACTCCCAAAATTATATCCCAGCCCAAATCTCGCCTCTAAGCTCCTATGGCTGAGCTGCCTCCTTGGCTTCTGTGTTGCCTCCCAGATGTGTGTGTTCCAAGGGCAGTCTGGATTGGCCCCCACGGCCCCCTGCCGGCCAGTCTTCCTCGCCTTCATGGCAACACCATCCACACAACTGCTCAAGCCGGATACAGCACCTCGGGGCTGACCTTGACTCCTCCCTCCCTCACCATGACCACGACATTGCAAGTCCTAACGTTCGTAAATGCACTTTGAATCTGTTCACACTTATTAGATCCACAACCACCACCTTAGCCACAGTCACTGTCACCTGTGGCTCAAATTGTGAGTTCAAAAAAAGCAATGCATATCAGAGAGATCATATGATAATTGTCTTTCTCTGATTGACTTAATGCAAAAAAAAGCAATGCAGAAGACAATCAATTCAGTTCCAGAAAATACCAGAACTTCTACTTATATTTATTGTAGCATATCCTTGTAACTTATTTTTTGTATTTATTTCTTAATATGCATTCCACATTAGTATGACAATACTGATAATAATAGCCAACACTTAATGAGACCTACTAGAAACCGGACTCTGTTCTGAGTACTGTGCATTAAACGGCTCATATAATTGTCCCAATGAGCGGGTGAGGTTGTTATTATTATTATTATAAAACTGATTTTGCAAATGGGAAAACTGAAGCACAGAAGTTATAAATACCACAAGATCATGCAGCGAATGGTGCCTTGGCAGACACAAAGATGGGCTGTATGTATGCCCCTTGAAAGGACATGGTGAGGGGCACCTGGGTGGCTCAGTGGTTTAAGTGGAGGACTCTGGATTTTTGCTCAGGTCATGATCTCAGGGTGGTGAGATCCAGCTCCCAGCTCAGCGGGCAGCGGGGTGTCTGCTTGAGATTGTCTCCCTCTGCCCCTCCCCAACTCAACTCATGTGTATTCTCTAAAAAAAAAAAAAAAAAAAAAAAAGGAAAAAAGAAGAAGAAAGAAAGACCTATGTGAGCAGACAGCCTCCAGGAGTTCATTCTTCCTGCCACGCTTGTCCCTTCCCAGTGCAGCCCCAGTCAATGCCTGAGTCCCGTTGTGGCAGAAGGGGCTCGGCCTCTCCGCCCGAAGTGGGATTCCTCTAAGGGGCTCCCTCCTCCAGCACTCTCCTTCGGGCAAGCAGAGACTTCATCAAAGGGCTTTGTAGTTCTAGCAGCTTCCTCTGCCCA
Source organism: Ailurus styani (assembly GCA_002007465.1). Taxonomy (NCBI): domain Eukaryota; kingdom Metazoa; phylum Chordata; class Mammalia; order Carnivora; family Ailuridae; genus Ailurus; species Ailurus styani. The sequence goes on from LNAC01000120.1 coordinate 4,006,887, forward strand.
GTCGTGTCACTCCCCTCCCAAGGTTACTTTTCCCTAAACCTCTTGGTCCTATCTGTGGCTCAGCCTCTGCTTCCCAGTATGCCCAGTGGACACTGGCGGATGCTCGGGCAATGCAAATGACTCTTTGTGCACCCCCATTATCCTGTCCTCCCTTCTGTCTTTGCATTGGTCGCACTGCATTGACATTTTTGGTTCCTGAGTCTGGGGTGTGTGCGCATGTGCGTGTGCACATGCCAAAACGTATATAACGTAAAACTTGACATTTTAACCATTTTTGCAGCGTGCAATTCAGTGGCTTTAATTATATTCACACTGCTGTGCAACCATCCCCATGCTGTTCCCAAAACTTGTTCATCACCCCAAACAGAAGCTTTGCGCCCCTTTAGCAATAACCTGAGTCTCTTTTTAGACTCAAAAATAAGCTGAGCTTCATCAAGACAGTGATTCTGGCTTACTTATCTCTATCTGTAGCTCCTAGTAGGGCCTGGCATTTACTAGGTATCCAAGATATTGCTTACTAAACTGAAGAATTAACAGAGACAGTTTCTTCTGAGATACCTGGAAAAATTTGGGAGAGGTGACATAGGTGGACAGAAGAGAAGGGCATCCCAGGCTGGGGGAGCAGAAGGACAGGGTGGCCTCTGCTGGCGGCAAATCGGCAAAAACAAAACTGCAGTTTTGTTTAGGACATCAAGGTGCTCAACTAAGAAATATACATACATTTCCTAGCTTCTCGTTCAGATCCAGGTGGCCATGGAACAGTTGTAGCCCATGAGATGTAGGAAAAGACAAATGGTGATTTTTTGGGTAAAGTTCACATTGCTGAAATGGGTATTGCCACTTCCACCTTGTTTTCTTTCTTCTACTTCTTGTCTGGAATGTAGGTATAATGGCCGGAGCAATAGTAACCATCTTGCAACCTTGCAAAATTATGGAGTCCTTGGTCCTGACATTTTCGAGCCACTGAATTAGCAACTCTAGAGGTGTGTGTTTAATTCCTAACTGTAAAACTCGCCTGAGATTTTTTTTTTGTAAATTACATTTAATATAAGTCTTAACTGATATGTTAGTCAGTGGTTATAAAAACAATGGCAAGCCTGGAAAACAAGACTAAGTACAACCTCAAGAGCCATGCGTGGCTCTGGCCAGCAGAAGAACTTCTGCCTTCTCTGCCTCATGGAACTGGCAGCCAAATGGGGAAGTTGCGTCTGTAGCTGCTCTCTGGCAGGATCAGGAAACCACCCAAATGAGCAAAAAGCCACAGTCTAGAAGTGAAAATGACCAAGAAGCCACCACAATCAAGCAGTGTCTCAGGAAACCCAGATTTCCTATGCACTTGCCAGCAGAGCCCCAGAAGCAGGCAGGTGAGGCCACCTTGCCACTCCATCTTCTAAACACTGCTTGTGAACATCTGACTGATTGGACTAATTGATATTCAGAATTTGTACCACAAAGGAACTTGAAAATGTGATTTTTTTTTTATTTTTTATTATTATTATTTTTTTTTAGCTTGCTAGTCTACACATGCCAGAAGGAGGTTGGAGTAGAAACTGAATGCCATGGATGACTTCTGCCATAGGCTGGAACAGATATGTTCTCCTTCTTCCCCTGGCCAAGTACTGCTCATCCTCCAGGTTTTGGGTTAGACATCACTTGTTTGAGAAGGCATTACCCAACCCCCAATCTATTTAGATGGCCCATCTCACCTCCTTGCTGAAAATCCCCATATCATTCTGCAATTTTCCTTTACAAATTTCATATTCAATATACTCCTACTCCAAGAGCTTGTCTTCCCTGCTAAGCTCCACGATAGCAGAGACTGTTCTATCTTGCTCACCCCTGTGTCCTCAGTAGTTTGCCCAGTGCATGAAACATTGCATTCTTTCTGTATGAAATGAGTGAATGTATTGTGTGAATAAATAAATGGATGCACAAAGGAGAGCATAGGGGTAAGTACTTTGGAAGAGCATATCGAGACAAATGCAGACATCAGTTGGAGGAAAGTTCGTCTGACATGGGAGGGGATTTCCATCTCTCTGATTTGTTTTGCAGAAGTGGATGCACTGATAAGTATAAAGGATGGCAGACCTGGACATCATCTGGAAAGATCCAACACACTCTAAATAATTTTCATCAGCAGCTTTGAATGGAACAAGATTTGCCTAAGAGAAGGGCATTTCCCATTCATGTGTATCTGTCTCCAATAAAAAACACTGGTCCCCAGAGAACTTGACGTTGAGGAGCTTGGAGATGAATGAGATGCTCAGGAGCCTAAAAGATGCTGGAATGGTATTTGTTCAGAGGTTGCCCACATCCAGGTCCTCAGAACAGACTATCTCAGAGAAGGAACATTTCCCATACAGTTCTGGGACAGGAATGTTTTGAATACAGACTCCCTTCGTCAAGGGTTTGACCTGACAACTTGTTCTCCTGTGTGGAAGCCTAGCCATAATATTGAAAAGTTTACTTCTCTGAAGAAAGAGCCTGAATGGTAGCTATGTGTTTAGCACAGTAATGCTTAGGCTCTGGCACAAAATCAGTCCATCAGGAGCTCCTTCCTTCTAAATATGGGGACCAATTACACAGGATGGACCAAGGTCTTGTGTCAAGTGAATGCAGAGCCCATTTTGGGATTCCCAGCCCCCCTGCCTCTTGCTCCAAAAAACTGATTACAATTGAAATTGTTAGCAGAGTGAGTTTAATAACAGCCCGAGGCAACAAAGCCCAGGGGAGAAACTGGTGCTGGTCAAGGGAGAGCCACACTCTGGGGCTTGGTTTTGACACCTGTTGTGTAGAGTCACACTTCCCCCAAGATACACAAATGCGGTGACAACACTAAAGTTTGCAAGGTCAAGATCACATAGAAAAGAGGTATTAATTAGAAATTTATAATATGTATATATGCATATGTATACAAATATACATAAATATGGAATATAGGTATTTACAAAACATCAGCAGACAGTGGTCAGGGTCATGTAAGATGTCTGGGACCCATTTGTGCCTCATTCTTACTTGGTCTCATTATTGATCCATTCATCCCCAATCCATCCCACCTATGAACCCTCCTGCCTTGCTTATAAATCTAGGAAACATTTGATTTTTTTTTTCTTTCAGTGCTCCTCTTTTCTTTCTTACTACTTTCTTGGTTTAGAATAGTCATTGAGAAGTAGAGCTCTGGACTCAGACTTTTTCAGTTAAAATTCCAATTCTACCACTTGCTGCTCTGTGACCTAGGAAAATTAACCTAATTTTTCCCTGTCTCAGCTTCTACTCTGTAAAATGGAGATTAAAATATCTCTAACCACATGGAATTTTTGTGGGAATTCAATGAAGTAATCTATACGGCATTTAAAACAATGCCCAGCATATCGTAACTTCTCCATGATGTTAGTTATCCTTCTTATAATTATTGTTATTAATATTTATGTGTAGCATTCTTTTGCTGTTTGGAGACATAACTTTCATGCATTTTATGTAGTTAGTCAATTTTATGGTTTAAATGACAGCTAGATCAAATTTGTTTCTCTTCCATTCTCCATTCTGGGACTTTGAATAGAGCAAGTGAGCATAGGTTGATCTCAGAATGAGCTGGAACTGAAGAAATGAAGCTTACTCACCAAATGTAAAAATTTCAGAGAAAAGAATTATAGCATTAATTGGGTTGCCTTGGGAAGCAGACAACAAATCCTGCACAAACTGGCTTAAGCTAGAAGCAAACACATTAGTTCACATAGCAGATATCCAACAGTGAGCGGGGGGGTGGGGGAGGTCCTCCAGAGCTGGTTGATTCAGAGATTTGATGATGCCATTTTGGTCCTAGGTTCCTGTTCTTTCCATCCCTCCCCTCTGTCCTCTGTAGCATTGGCCTCATCCTAAGTCTGGCTTCCCTTGTGTTCATATGGTGACAGCCAGGGACGACTATGACACATGTGTCTTCTTTGCCATCCAGTGAGGGAGAAAAAAAGGCTAGATACCCCCCTGAAAGATTCTTCACTGGAGGCTCCAGGAGGCTTTCCTTATGACTCAGGGGCCTCCCCAAATCTACCTGGAAAGAATGGTGTTACTGTGGTTTCTGTAGACCTATCAGCTGGGGTGGCATGCAGGTTGGGGTTCAGCCCCTGTGACCTCAATCTCTGTAGGGATTGCATGAAGAGACTTTCACTTGGTGCCAAGGCTTACCTCGAGTGTCAACAAATGAGGATGGTCTGTTTACCTACTGCTGTACAGCAAATGACCCCAAACGTAGTGGTTTGAAGGTACAGTTGTTTTGTATCTCACAATTTATGGGTCATGAATTCAGACAGGGCACAGTTGGGAAATACTCTGGCTTCACGTGGCTTTGACTGGGATCACTTATCGATATCAGCTGGTAGCCAGGCTTGTCTGAGGGTCCTAGGATGTCATCACTTGCACCCTAGGGACAGCTGGGGGCTGGGCTCAGCTGGATGCCTCCCCATACTGGGTAGTCCCAGGACCTTTCTATGTGGTCTCTCTAGCAGAGGGGCTGGACTTCTCCCAGCTCAGTCTGCTACCCTGCTATAAGAGACAGAGAAAGCGTGAAATAGAAGATGATTCTAAATTATTTGAAATGTTGTCTTCAGTACACATACAGAGCATAAAGAAATAGGCATGTAACTTCCACTAATAGACACTTTGTTTCCCTTCATGCCCACTAAATGGTGTGTCCATTTTTAAAATACCAGTTTGAAGAGGTACTGTTTTGTCATACGGCCCAGAGTGCCAGTGTCACTGGCTAGCCCGGTCCTGGGTGAGCGGTGGGACCATCTTTCCTTCTCATCAGCCTGCTTGCTCGAGGGCACCATCACACACATCTCCAGGATATCCCAGGAGTCTCCGGTCTGAACTTCCTGTCACCAGTCTCATCCTTGAGAGGTCCACTCATCCTCTGTATTGTTTCCCGGTGTGGTTTCTCTGAAACACAAATCTGCTCAGACCATTCTCTTGCCTAAAGTCAGTATTGGGTTTTCATTCAACAACTGGATCATATCCAAACTCTTCAGTATGGCTCACAAGCTTTTCCTCTCCTGGGTCAAATCCCCGAGTTACCAGTGGAAAATAAGCTCCAAGAGGGCAGGATCTTTCTTATCTCTCTTATTCATTGTTTTATCTCATAGGCACTTCATAAGTACCTGTGGAAGGAAGGGAAGAAGGGAGGATGAGAAAGACAGCAGAAGAAAGGAAGAAAAGCCGGAAGTTAGTTCCTGTAGCACTGTGTGCTTCACCTATGGTAAAACTCAATTTTGGTTTGCTGTCTGGCTTCCTCATGGATGGTAAGGTCCATGGGGGTAATAGACACATCTTACGCACTACTCCTAGCACAGTGCCCGGAACAAAGAAGGTGCTCGAAAACATTCCTAAAAGAAGTGAATGAATTAATAATGTGGTAAGTGCTTAAGGCACACAGAGGAATGAAAGCCCGAAAGGCCAGCTGATTCTCCAGAGTTTGGAGTGGACATGGGAAGGGGACAGGGCAGGAACGAGTCCTTGGAGGGTGATTCTGTTGGCTTCTGCTTGGGGGTCCAGGCTCATAGGAGGGAGTCTGAGCAGCTGGTCCCCTTTAGGTCTATGGCCCTGGAACTTTAAATCCTTTGCTAGGTCCTGATATCCCTTTTGTGCATCCAGTTTTCTTATTTGGCACAGGATCCAACCCTGCTAGTTTTTTTCCAAGAGAACGAGTCTTTTGAAGTGATGCGTGGACTGCCTTGCCTCAGCCTCCTGGAATGTGACCTCATTCCTTCCCAGGTCAGTCCCCTCATTAAGCGGCCTGCCCAGTCCTGCTCCATCAGGCAGCCTGCCAGCCATGCACTTGGCACAGGAGTGCCAATTCAGGGACCAAAGCAGCCTTGACTATTTAAGAGCATGGGTTTCAGACTCAAAGCAACCAGAGTTTGGATCCTGAATCCACCACTTACTAGCTGTGTGGTCTTGAGCGAGTTGCTGCCTTGACTTCATCATCTGTAAAGAGGAGCTAATAATAGTGCCTAATTGAGAGTGTATTTGTGAGGATTAAATTAGGTATTCCATAAGGCTACACCACAGAGAGCTCAATAAATGTTGCTTATTATTTTTCAGCTCAAGGACAACTCAAGTCATCAGTTTCTCAGAGATGGAGCAGGGGTGAGGGGAAAGAAGGGGAAGGGGAGGTAGCATTCATTGAGCACTTACAATGTACCAGGCACTGGGCTGGCATGTCTACAAGAGTTATCTTCCCTGCACCACACAACAACCCTGTTGCTGTCTAACGTTAGTCCCGTTTTCCAGTGGAAGGCATGCAGATGGTAGAGGAGACAAACAGCTGGAATGCAGGTGCTAAAGTGCACTTGCCATGTGAGTCTGGGTACGACCCTCCCACTCCGGGCCTCCGTTCTCCACCAGTAGTGGCAGTTTCTATCTGATAGGCTCACTGTGTAGACTGAGTGAGCTAGTGCTAGGTAAAAATGCTTAGCCAAATGATGCTCAGTGTATGTGACTTTCTTCATTCTAAGGGGACCCCTGGTTGAGAGCAAGGTTCGAATGGAGAGAGGGAGAATATGGGGACATGCCAGGAAGAGGCATCAGGACACACTCCCCAGAGTACTGGGCTGCTATGAACACCACGAGTGAATGTCCCTGATGGGCTGCCAAAAGACTCTGAAAGCTGGCTACCTCCATCCCTGACCTTGTGTTTACTACCGAGTAACAATAATCACACCAAATTGTAAGTTAAGGTCCTCAAAAGCAAAAGTTGGAGTTTTTTCCTCTTTTGCGCCCAGCACAGAGCCTGGCCGTAGGAGGTGCTCTGAGTGAGCTGAAGAAGTGAATGCACTCTGCAAAGAGCTGCTTCCAGGTCAAATCCAGCTACACCTCAATGAGCATCGCCCAAAAAAGAAAAAAAAAAAAAGGCTGGACAACTCCTGTTGTAGTTCCATTGTGTGCCAAAGACAGAAACAGGCAGATGCAGGCAGAGCAAAAGCACTGAGTCAGAAGGCAGGAGGGCGGGAGCCTGGGTGTCTAATCTCCGGGCAGCTCCGCTTGCCACCTTGATCTCTGGCAAGTCACTTCCCCAACCTGGGCCTTCGTTTGTCCTTTGGTAAAATGAAGCAGTGGCGAATAGATGGTGGCTTCCCCTCTAACTCACACATGTGGTTGCATTTGTGTCTGGAGTTTCTCCTATCAGAGATGCTGTAAAGTAGGGTGGGTACGGGCAGAAGGTGGTTGACCTGGCAGAACTGGCCCCCTCTAGGGACAAGAGTCAGGGCTTTCCCAATACCCCAGAGCCCAGAACACGGGGAGCTCTGGGATAGGCCCTGTATCCTTCCCATGCTTCTGTCCCAACCCAGAAACCAAGGCCTGTGGTCCCCATTCCAGCCCCTCCCAGCGGTCTCTGACCTGTGATGCTTGCTGGCATCAGAATTGAGGCTTCTGTGAACATAATTAGAGCTTTTGCCAGTCACCCACTCAAGCCGGACGGGGATGGGAAGGCCTCTGCGGCAGGGAGGAGAGGGAGGCTCCGTACACCTTGGCAACATCCACTTCCCTGTAACAAACAGGTTGGCTGAGCTGGGCGGCCAGCACCTTTAGGCCACCTGGAGGTAATCCTGGCATTTGAAAAAGTCCTGGTTTGGGAAATCAGAAACTAGCGCTTACTGAAAACTTACAGCGGGCCACATGCCGCTCTAATCTAAGGGTCCGCAAACTATGAACAGTGGGCCAAATCCTGTTTTTGTAGAACTGCCTATTTTTATACCGTCATGAGCTAAGAAAGTATTTTACATTTTTAAATAATTCTCTAAGGACGCCATGATAGCCATGAATTTTGCCCCTTAGCCCACAAAGCTTAAAATATTTACTATCTTGCGTCTTACAAAAGCTTGCTGACCTCTGCTCAAAGTTCTTCCCATAGATGACCTCCTAATCCTCACAAGAACCTTACGTAGTATGTTACTGCTCCCTCCATTTCACAGATGAGAAAACAAGAGGCCTAGACAAGTTAAGTGGTTTCCTGAAAGTCAGTAGCTGGCCAGTGGTAAGGTCAGGGTTTGAACCCAAGCAGCCGGCTTCTGAGCTCCTTCTTAAAACCAAACAGTTGGAAACAACAACAACAGAAAACACCAAACAGTTGTTTTCATGAACTGACTGCGTGACCTCAAAGAAGTCATTGCGGTCTCTGCTAAATGAGGTGAAGGCACTGAGCTCCATCCGAGATTCTAAATTGGGGGTAGGAGGGTCCTTGAGATAATTAAGCTCCAGGGGCTCCCAGATGCCTCCCCTGGAGACCCGGTCCAGGTTCCTGAGTTTCGTGTAAAGGTTCGTGTGTGTGCACAGTTAACATTTATTTGAGAGACTCCTAGTCACCCTCCCGCACCCCCCAGAAATGGATTCCATGACTCAAACCCCATAGAACTACTGGGCTAGCTTTCTTGGAAAGTCGTTTCCAGCTGTAACAGGCTTTGATGTTATCCATTTGGGCTGTCAGTTTTGCCCCTCGAGTGGTATCTTTTTAGGCTGTTTTTTCCTGCCCAAATGTTCTTTTATTCATCTTTTCTGTACATGTTACCTATCCGGTTGTGTTTACCCCCCACCCCTCACTCCCAAAGCTCTTCATACTCATCACTGAGAAAAATGAGAAAAAAACAGACACACTTAAGAGCAAGTGAAGTTTTTGTACTGATGTCTTCTGTAACCAGGTGAATAACCCATGTGAGTGGGGAGGGCAGGAACTGTACTTTATAACCCTTCATTGTAATTATGCACGTTTCTTATCTGTTCAACAAGTATGTACTGAGCCCTGACTAGACGGTCGTCGTCGTGTGGACTGTGAGCTGCTCAAGGTCAGGAGTCAGGAGCTATTGGCCCTTTCGCCCCTTGGCCAGGTCCAGGCCTGGCACATGGCAGGCACTCTGTAAGCATTTTAAATGAATGAGTGATGCTTGGCTGGCTAGATAAATCAATGGTGAAGGGGCTTAAGAGAAGCCAGTCAGGTGGGTGAGGAGAAGAGGGGCACGGTGGTGAGCAGATGAGTTCTGCTGGCTCTCCCTTGCTTTCCAATCGGCAACCTCCTGTGTTCTTGGAGAAATTTTGGAAGGCAGTCTTCATCATCCCATCAGCCATGGTTTGGAAGGTTACAGCTGACGTTTAGCTGACAGAGCCACGACTTCCCACATGAATCCAAAGAAATGAGTCCCATCTCTTGCATCCCACAGAGGCCAGAGGAACAGCAGGGGCTTCCTGGCCCTTTGTCTTGGACCCAGACATCCCCACATTGGAGAACAATGAAGCCTTTTCTTTCCCTCCTTCTCACTCTCCCCAGACTTCCGAACTTTTCCTCTCTCCCACTCCTCCTCGCCTCTCCTTCCATCTAGTGACCCACAGCTACTGAGGGTAAGAGTGCAAACCCCTCTGTACAGCTGGCTCCTTGGGCTGATGGGTCTGGAAACATCTAGAGCTAAACAGCCACAGATGCAGGGAAGAGCAGAGGGCAAACCACAGCCCAGGAGAGGGCTGGGGTGCTCGTGCCCATGGAAGGGCAACATAATTGCCAAGGAAAGCGTCTGCTGCAGGGAAGTCTGAAAGGTTCTGGCCTGCTCTGAAGCTGGATGAGCCACTAACCCGCACTCAGCTGGGCTTTCTTCATCTGCACAGTGTATATCATGCCTTTTCTGCTTCCCCAAAAGGGTGAGTTCAACCAAGACGTCAGGGAGCAAAACTGTAAGTTGTCCTATAAAATCAAAGCCGTACCATTACTTGGCTTCGGTTGAGAGACTATTTTGATGCTCTGATTCAGCAGCTGCAGAAGAAAAAGAAGTTGCGGCGTAGTTTGAACTTGTAGAAGAGTGAAGTTGTACGAAGGTGTGGTGGAGGTTAAAACATTTGGTGTGGGGAGACAGACATGGTCTGCAGCAGCACGGTGTCACAAAGAGCAGAATCTCAGAGCCAGACAGGAATGAGTGTGAATTCCAGTCCTGCCATTTACTGTCCATATATTCCTGGGCAAGTGTCCTTCTGCATGGGTTTCTTATTTGTAGGGCAAGAATAACAGAACCTACCTCATTGAGATGATGTAAGGTTAAAGGTAAGCTATGTTGAGCAGCTGGGCCATAATAGGCTGTCAGTAAGTTGTAGATATGATAAATATTGCTCAGACACTATCTGTTCCAAGAAAATAGGGAATGAGTAGACAGGTAAGGGACGGTGTGGGTTACACCTACCCTCCCAGGCAGAGGAGAGAGGCGGGACACCAGAAACAAACCCTCCTTCACAGCTTCCGGGAGGATCCTCGTCTGGGATCTTCCCAGACTGCCTCGTTCCATAACCTCATGTGTTGAACGGGGTTGCTGGTGGAAACAACGCCACAGCCCAGGGCGTGAGACTGGCAGAGGAAGAAGGATGAGGACATAGGGAGGTTTCATTACAGAAAGGCAGGAAAAGAGGCAGGAAGGATCAAAGAGGAGAGCTGGGCGACAAGAGAGCTGCCTTCAAATCAATACCTGGGGAGCCACTGAGGGGAAGGTGAAAATCACTTACTTGCTGTTGCTCCAAGAATGGAAATCCAGAGACTGTGTGATGATTACAGAGGCCCAGAGTTTCCCTGGATATTAGGATGAGCCTTCTCATGGAGCTGGTTGGGGGTTGGGCCGGCCCGTCTAGTGGGGAGGACGACTGTTTCAATGCCACAGCATTGCGTAAGCATCCGTTACAGGACCTGGAGACAGAACCCACTCTTTGGGTGGGAAATGGAGATAAATGACCTCTGGTGTCCTTCTCAATAACCCCAAGGAGCATCCTTTGGACCAGGGCTGCCCAAAACAGGCAGGCTGGTTTGGAAGGGGCAGCAGCACATTTGAGACCTGTCACCACTGTCCTCACCTTGGAAGGACTGGAAGCACTCAGAAACAGCAGCACCTCCACACCCCCTCATGGGAGCCTCCACCTGAGCTGGCCAGCTCTGGGAAAGGAAGCACCATGACTCACAAATGTGGGGTTGGAGAAACGTGGCTGCCTCCGGAATGTTGTGACAAGGTTTCCCAATCTCTCCTCATTTGCTGCCAAATCTCTCCGGAAACAATGGGCCCAAGAGCCCGTGAGATTAACTACAAAGTAACTACACAGTTACTGGGTGTTTTATCGGCTTTTACCCTGAGTGTAAAACCCGTGGAAAAGAAGCCAACTACCCCAGGGCAGAGAGACTGGACGCGAGGGGAGGGAGCCAGTTATGGTTTGCAATTCCTGCAGAGGAGACCATGACAAGATCACGAAGGGAGGCTCATAGGTAGGAGATACTGAAATGAAAAAATGACACACACTTTTCTGGTGACGCCACAGTCACTTTTCCAATCCTGATGACTACAAAAGCCAAGCAGCGTCACAGATGTCACAGCAAACCTCTCTGAATAAACAGAGTAAGGCCGCACCCAAATGAGCACACAACAGAGAAACTATTGTCTTTCCAGAAAAGTGAAAAGATCAGACATTCCATTCCTGAGGCAGCCCAGACCCAAACCACACCCAGTTGACCATTCTGAGTCTTCCTCCTACTCTTGCTCATTCAAGACTCTTCAGCAAGACACTAAACTGTGTCATGGAAAAGTGTAGATGCCCCTGTCACCAGAGCTGGCTTCAAGGCCCTCCTCCATTGAGTCCTAGCGGTGTGACCTTAAATTTTTTTTTTTAAGATTTTATTTATTTATTTGACAGAGAGAGAGAGATTACAAGCAGGCAGAGACGCAGGCAGAGAGAGAGGAGGAAGCAGGCTCCCTGCCGAGCAGAGAGCCCAATGTGGGCCTCGATCCCAGGACCCTGAGATCATGACCTGAGCTGAAGGCAGAGGCATTAACCCACTGAGCCACCCAGGCGCCCACGGTGTGACCTTAAGCCTCAGCTTCCCCATCCGGCAATGGGGACAAGAGTAATTATTTTGTAGAGATGCTGGAAGGATTATAGGGAATTTATTTAAAAAGCGTCTGGCAGTTTGGTGATCAAGAAATGGTAGTTCATATTAATAACAAAAACTAGGGCGCCTGGGTGGCTCAGTGGGTTAAAGCCTCTGCCTTCAGCTCAGGTCATGATCTCAGCGTCCTGGGATCGAGGCCCCCATCGCATCGGGCTCTCTCCTCGGCGGGGAGCCTGCTTCCTCCTCTCCCTCTCTCTCTGCCTGCCTCTCTGCCTACTTGTGATTTCTCTCTCTCTCTGTCAAATAAATAAATAAAATCTTAAAAAATAATAAAATAAAATAACAAAAACTATGGAAATGGGAAAAAAAGACAATTAGAAGCAAAAACAGAAATTTTACTTCAAATACTTTTCCTAATACTTAATTTGAGGGATTAACTTATTTAAAAAATTTTTCATAAACATTTTATAACAATAAACAAGAAAATATAGAAGGTGTATCTATCCTCTAGCTCTTTTGAATTCTAATATTTTGTAATGCGCTTTTTTTTTTTTACATTTTTAAATAAAGGAAACATTAAAGCTAGAATCATGTACACTTTATCTGTTCTGTGGTCTGCACCCCTGCTTTCCAGTCCCTGGGCTGACTTCCCATTCTTTCTATGGTTTCTTGGGGCCTCCTTCCTCCATCCTGAGCTAACAATCACCATAGCCCACTTCTCTGTCTGCATTTTCTGCATTCTGACTGAAGGGTCACCGCCTTCCTCCAGAGCTCCAAGCTGTCTCTCAGAAGGAGGGGAAACCCTGACTGGCCTTCCGGCATTGCCCGTTGCCTCAGTGGCTGTTCCTGACAGAGAACAGAGCTGACTGTGGTCAGGCCAAAAAGAGGACTGAGCGGTCTTCCCAACCTGGCCCAGGCAGCTTCACAGATATTACACTGTGGAATCCCCACCGTGTCACTCACAGGCAACATCATCTCTGTTCTACAAAAAAGCAAACCAAGCAGGAGTTGCCCGTGGCCTGGCAGGGCAGAATTCAAACGTGCGCTGCTCCATCTCAGCAAGGCAGACAGCAAGGAACACGTCCACTCCAATGTGGGAGGAAGTCGTGCTTAATGGCATGAGTCCTAGTGTTTCAGGTGTGGGATCACTGTTTGCCCTACGCAAGTAGCTAGGTTTTGCTTTTCACAAAACCAGAACTTCCTAAAAAATATTTGTATAACTAAGAGAAAGAAAGAAAGAAAAAATCCGAGCAAACTCAGATGTGACTCTAAGTTCTTGACCCCTTCAATCCTCTTACACCTTTTTAATTTGTATGTACATGTGGTGTCAGGAGACCAGGATTCTGGGCCTGGTCTCACCACTTACAAGCATGTGACCATGAGCCAGTCCTTCTCTTGTCCTCCCAAGGCCTCTGTTTCCCCATCTGTAAAATAGGGATAATGTCTTCCCTGCCCACTCCCCAAGGGTGCTATAGGGCTTTCAGCAGATGATGAGCATAGAAATGCTAAAGCCTGATCTGCATCTAGATAATCTCCACGTTTCTGCATCCTGGGGTCAGGATGACAAGGGCTCAAGGGCAGCTCCCCTCCTTTGCACACAGCTCCTGGGGGCTGGTCTTCAGTAATCCCCACAATCACCTGCTTTGTGCAGGAACCTATAATGATCTCCAAGCATCCTCATGCTCCTGAGACGGTTAATAATAATAACTGGGATGAATTCTCCTTAGTGTACGCCAAACACCGTGTTGGGTATTTTACATTCTTTATCTTGAATCATTAAAATAATTATAGATGGTAAGTATTTTTTTTATTAATCAAATATGGTTTTGTTTTTGTGTTTTATTTTTATAAATCACACCCCGAAATATAAAACTGATGAGCTGGTATTGGTCTTGAACCAAAGAAAGTCAGATCATCAACACCAGCTTAGAAAACAGGGCGCAAGAAGAGATGAAGTATGTTCAGCTGGGGAAAAGCATGTTCATAATAACAAGGTGGGAAGTTATCCTTTTCACAGATGTTGCAGAAATGTAGACATTATTACCCCCATTTTATAATTAAGGAAATTGAGGGGTGAAGTAACTTGTTCAAAATCACACAGCCACTGAGTGATGTGAAGTTAGGATAGGAGCCTAAGTCTCACTGGATCCAAAGTCTGTTTTCCTCCAGCTGCACTGGACTGTGTGTCTCAGAATTCCCTGTCTGCTCACAGACTGATCAGCCTGAATCCCTGGCCCTATAGCCACAGGCTGGTAAAAGTTTGGGATCATGCATAAAAGCAAAAGTAACAGTTCATCATTACTCAGTCTTCCTTGAAACTGGGTGTTTGGAGGTTGGGTAAGGGTGAGGACAGTGGTTCATGGCTGGTGTCAGTGATGAGAATTGGACTTGTAGAGAAGAACTGAAACGGTCACCATGAACGCTCCTGGGAATGTCTATTGATACCCTGACATTCTGGGCACAATGAACCATTCATTAACCCAGTAAACATTACTAAGCCCCTAATATATGGTGGTGCTGGGGCTTAGTAGTGCTCAGATATGGTTCCTGTCCCTCATATACATTTGACAAGCCTGAGTTCACGGAATGCTTTTGTTAAATACTTGAAAGTTAAAATTAAAAAAAAAATACAAAGAGCTAACGTGAACACGTGGTATTTGGCAGACCTAGGCCGGAAAAGGATGAAGGAAGAAGGGAGAATCAGAGCTGAGGCTGTGCTTAGTTAATAAACTCATCATAAGGGCACCTGGCTGGCTCAGTCAGTAGAGCATGCGACTCCTGATCTTGGGGTTAGGAGTTCAAGCCCCACATTGGGCATAGAGCCTACTTAGAAAAAATAATTAAGTATTTCCCAACTAACTCCCAAAAGAATCTATAAAAAAAAAAACACAACAAAACAAACAAACTCATCATCCTGTTTGTGTGCCTGTTGGGGAAAGTCTGGCTGACCACAGAAATTAAGACAGAGAAGAGGGTGGAGGGTCACTCCACCTTCCACAGAGGACATTGAAAATAGGCTCCCTTTCTCCCCATCCCCCAAACACCTACCGTGGCTGAAAATGGCCAAGGTTTGGAGACCTCAGAGCACTCGCCTGAATAGCTAAGCAGTCAAAGACACCACTGTACACATTCCCCAGCCCTGAGAACCCTTCCCCATTAGTTTTCCTCCTGCCCGCCTGGGACGCATTGGAATATCAAACAGGTAGCCCTGCCACTTACAGAGGATTATGGCTACTCAGTCAGTAGTTGGAAAAGTAAAAAGATAGGAGAGGTTTTTAAAAAATAAAAATGCAACCTGACATTTTTACAGTATCTTCCAGTTTACAAAACTTTGGTATGTACTGTCTCATCTATTTGAGATTCGATTGTCAGAATGCCTTATGAAATAGAGGCTATCATCTCCATTTTACAGATGGGCAGACAGAAGCCCAGAAAAGTTAGTGCTGCTCTCCTGGTATGTTACAGGATTAAGGAAAGCACAGAGAAGGAGCACGGCCCTCACTGCAATAGACAGAGGGCCTATCAGGGAAGGTTTCCTGGAGGCGATCCGAGAGCTCAGTAGAAAAAGCACAACAATGCACTAAATAAATGAAGGGGAGACTCTCAGTATGTGATTTCACAAAGGCTTGAAAATGTTCAGAAGACTGGAGAAACTGGCAGGAGCAAGATGAAGACGATCATAGGGGTGGTGGGTACCGTGACAGCAGCTAACACCCATCTGTGCTTACTAAGAGCAGCTACTGTTAGTACAGATACTGTTCTAAGCCGTTTATCTACATTAAGTCTCACACCTACCTTGTTAGTAGGTGCTTTTATTATCCCCATTTAACAGGCGAGGAAATTAAGGCACAGAGAAGTACCTTGCTCAAGGCCATACGCAATCTTGTTTGCTAACTTAAAAAGTGTGAATTCTATTCCAAGAGCCACAAGCACCTCCCACCCTGCTCTCAGCAGAGATGGACACAGATTGGTGATTTAGAAAGCCTTCTCTAACACAGGATGGACTGGGTGTTGAAGAGGGGGAAAGAAACCGGACTCTGACTACGGTTTTGGTTCAAGGAGCTGAACAGAGACAGTGGGGAGTAGAGAACAGAGGAGCATTCCCACAATGCCTGGGGAAGAAGTTGCCCTCACATGACTCTGCTTTCTCTACCTGTAAAGGCAGAATGATATACTTCCACCTACCCGCCTCAGGAATTGCTTGAAAATTAATGGGATAGAGGTCTAGCTGGCTTTTATGTGTTAAACAACACCCTTGTACTATTGCTGGTGTTCATTAAATGCTGAACATATAAAATGTGCTTTGAACGAAGGAGCCGGGAATAATTATAGCTTGCTAATTATTGTTAATTTTACCAGAACTTTGAAACCCAGGACTTTCTCAATGATTCAAAACAGAGATTGCAACCTCTCCATCCCATTAAAGTAGCCACACAGAGGCAGACAAGCCATTTCCCACAGGCGCCATTCTTTTCTTCTTTGCTGTGGTTCAGCTACTTATCTGGGACACAGAAAAAGAAAAGCAACGATTTACTCTTTTAGAATCAATTTATACAAAGAACCCCTTATAATCTTGCTGGTTCTTTGTAAGAACTAGTTCCTTTTTGTCTCCCCACACTGAGTACATGGATGAATATTGTGTTTCTGTGTGTGTGTGTGTGTGTGTGTGTGTGTGTGTGTGTGCGTGCGTGTGTGTGTGTGCGTGTGTGTAGAGGAAAAAGGAGTTTAACAGAACTTTCTGACACAGTGGACACCGGGACACCTGGGTTTTACTCATGCTATGGTAACAAACACTGCTCCCTTTCTTCGGATTCTGCACCACTGTTTCCATAAACATTGATTTAAGGTTTCACAATCGCCAGGCAGAATACCAAAGACTCATCCGAAGAATCTGAGGATATTGATGGCTGGGTGACCTTAAGTCTCAGCCTCAGCTGCATCGCCTATAAAATGGGTCTGAAAGATAGTCCATAACCTGTCAGGGCTGAGACGAGGCTGAGATTATGCCTGGGAACTCTAAACTAAGTAACTGATGGCTACCAGGAGAGCTGGGGGGGTAGGTTAGGGATAGGGTTGAGAAAGGGAACATGAAAGGGAGAGGGTAGGGGACAAAAGCCTGGCGATCTCTCGCGCCTTACTTTTCAGTGAAATTCTTACGAATTCCAGTTCAGGAGAGCAGCCGGGCCGCCCGTGGTCCTCCGGCCGGCGGCGGCTCGGACGGCTGCTCGGATGGCTGCTCCTCGCCAGGTGAGGCCGGGCGGGCCGGGGGCGGGGCCCCGCCGCCCGCAGGTGAGTATCGGTTTTCTTCTCCGGGGCTTTCGGTCTGGAGGAGGCGGGAGCAGCTTCCGCTCCCCCCATCCTACTGCGGGCGGCGCAGGGCGGGCTGTGCCTTCCGTGGGACGGTGACGGGGCGGGGGGTGGGGGCCGCGGGATGTGTCACCCAAATACCAGCGGGTGAGTCCGCCCAACCAGCCCGGCAGGTTCGGCGGAGTATAAGAGCGGAAGGGAGCGGCCAGCGGCAGAAGCCCGAGACTGTCCCCGCTCGGAGCCGGAGCCCCGCAGGGTCCCCAGCGCCTGGTCCGCCCGCGTCCCGCCTGCGCCCCGTCTGCGCCCCGCGTCCCCACCATGGCCTGGACTCCGGGCCTCGCGCTGCCGTCGCCCCCGCTGCCACTGCTGCTGCTGCTCCTCCTGGCGGCGGCGGCGATCGGCCCCGCGGCCGCAAGGGACAACTGCACGTGCGCCACCAATAAGATGACCCTGTGCCGCGCGGACGGCCCCGGCGGCCGCTGCCAGTGCCGCGTGCTCGGCTTGGACTTCCCGGTGGACTGCTCCACGCTGACCTCCAAGTGCCTGCTGCTCAAGGCGCGCATGAGAGCCCCCAAGAGCGGCCGCGCACTCGTGCGGCCCAGCGAGCACGCGCTCTTGGACAACGACGGCCTCTACGACCCCGACTGCGACCACGAGGGCCGCTTCAAGGCCCGCCAGTGCAACCAGACGTCGGTGTGCTGGTGCGTGAACTCGGTGGGCGTGCGCCGCACCGACAAGGGCGACCTGAGCCTGCGCTGCGACGAGCTGGTGCGCACCCACCACATCCTCATCGACCTGCGCCACCGCCCGGCCGCCCGCGCCTTCAACCACTCGGACCTGGACGCCGAGCTGCGGCGGCTCTTCCGCGAGCGCTACCGGCTGCACCCCAGGTTCGTGGCGGCCGTGCACTACGAGCGGCCCACCATCCAGATCGAGCTGCGGCAGAACGCGACCGACAAGGGCCCCGGCGACGTGGACATCGCGGACGCCGCCTACTACTTCGAGAGGGACGTCAAGGGCGAGTCGCTGTTCCCCGGCCCTGGCGGCCTCGACGTGCGCGTGCGCGGCGAGCCCCTGCAGGTGGAGCGCACGCTCATCTACTACCTGGACGAGAAGCCCCCCCAGTTCTCCATGAAGCGCCTCACAGCCGGCCTCATCGCCGTCATCGTGGTGGTCGTGGTGGCCCTCGTCGCCGGCCTGGCCGTCCTGGTGATCACCAACCGGAGGAAGTCGGGGAAGTACAGGAAGGTGGAGGTCAAGGAGCTGGGGGAGTTGAGAAAGGAACCGAGCTTGTAGGTACCGCCAGGGCAGGGGGTTGGGGTGGGGTGCCGGATTTCAGCCCGGCCCCAGACCGAGGGGAGCCGCGCTCCGTGACTCTTGGCCCAGAGGAGACCTTGCGCTTTCCGAATTCCTGCCTCTCCCCACCCCCATCAGGTTTAATCAGGGTCACCTCTCTTTCTGACTTCTGGCTTCAAAGGAAGCATTTCTAAAATTCCTTCCCTTTCGGTCCAACAAGACACTTGACTCCGAGAGTTCGGAAAAGTTCGGAGCAGGGTTACGTATAAGAATCACCTGTTTGTATTACCGTGCGGCACCTTTTGCCATTGATGCCCTGGGGTGTTGAAGGCTTACATGCGCTTAGATGGATGGGGGGGAAGGGGGACAGCGCTTTTTACTGTCTTGGGTTAAATTATTTGATTAGCTCCACCTGTATCCTGGCCTTGCTGGTGAGAAGAGGAGTTCGCCACCTATGCCCGCTTAGCGCCCACATTTGTTGTGGTTTGTATTACCAACCGCGTATGCCTGTCACACCTGGAAAGAAGCCTGTTGCAGCTGCCCGAACACATCTGAGATGTCTTTGTTTGAGGGCGGCCTGTGCCCTAGAAACTCAGCGTCTGTTCCTCGGCCTGCCCTTATTATAGCTGGTATTCGTAATGTTTCTTTTGTAAAATGTTTGTACATATTTTGTCTTTGATAATGCTGCTGTGATTTTTTTTAAAAAAACACGAATTTAATAAAATGTGGAAAAGGCATAGACCAAAGATGAAGTTTGTGAGAACTCGCTCCAGATTTGTATCATTTGGGTTTCCTCATTTCCCAAGACTCAGATTTTTTATTTCAAATTCTAACACTTTTTTTTTCCTTGCAGGAGTAGGCATTTCATTTTGCCACTCTGGTGTTTGCTGAGATGGCTTATACAGGCTGGTATAAATACTCATCTTTCTAAATAGGATTGTTTGGAAACTTCTCCCAGAGTGCAGGAGGGTGAGGCGGGGCTGGGGGGGGAGGAAGGGGACCAGCTTTAGGTTCTCTAAGGACTCTCCAGTGGAGACAGAAAGCACTCTCTTTGTTTCAGGAGCCATATCCCTGTTGACTCCCAACTCTACTTGGAAGTAGTGGTATTATTCCCACTAGCCCCTGGTGATTTACTTCCTGTCAAAGTATGGCTGCTTCCCAGACAGGTTAAAGGACTTTCCCAAGTAGTTACAGCTAGTTTGTACTGGGCCCTACGCCCTGGGGTGTGTGCAGGGAAGATCTCTCACCCAAGCTGTTTTCCTAAAATTTCCCTACTAATAGGCTTTAAAAACTTTTACTTCCTATTATCTGTAAAAACTGGCAACCTGTCGCTTCCCCGCCTTTTGGCTAAGATCAAGTGTAAAACCGGCAACCTGTCTCCTTCATGCTTCTTTCCTCATTTTCACTCCTTCTCGTTCATTTATGTGGAGTGTGTTAGAAGATCTCTGTTGGGTAGCCTAAAGGTAAACAAGTTTCAGCAATTACTGGGAAATTGGTGCAACAATGGGTGTGCACAAAGGAGGGAGTGGTTGGTACACCTAATGGCTAAATGCAGGACTTCAGTTTCCTCCCCGGGAACGCATCTCTTGTTCCTCCTCCCTACTCCTCCTTCCACTCCTGCTCTGCGGCTTATGCCTACCCCTCAAAGGCTGAAGCACCAGTTAAGAACTGGGGAGGTGGCTTTCAGCTGTGGCCATCCCAGCTTGGGGTGGATCCCTGAGTATATAAGCACACACTCCCTTCAGCTGCCCCTCCACCCCCCAGAGTCCCCTCTGGTTCAAATGGGGCTTAAGGAGGGGAGAGGGTGGATGTAGCCTGGCTTTCCCAAAGTGCAAGTGCCCGAGGCCAGAGTGGGAGCTGTTAGTGTGAGACCCCACTCTCCTTTAGCTCCCCTGAGTCCCTGAAGGGCCATAGCTAAATGGACCTTGGCCATCACCTCTAATGCAGCCCCTCATTTTACAGAAGGCACAGGCGAGTGATCTCTCAAGAGGAATGTTCCTGAGGCACAGCTGGAAGGAGACAGTCTCACATTCCCTAGTCTAGGATTCTTTTCAGGACCCCAGGCTGCCATTGTTTCAAGACTCACTTTAAAAAACCATCATTTGCCTACAAAATAAACAGATTAAGGACTGAGTGGGCAGCTGAGCAGTGGGAAAAACCCTGAAAAAGCCTGTTTCTTCGTAGAGTATCACTTCTGGTAATTTCTAAATTCCTGCATTAATTCGGGACTGAGAGTCCTTGCACTTTATTACCCTTGATACTTCACAAAAGCACTTTTTACACCTATCATCTTTGAGACATGGGCTTACTGGAAATAACCCAAGTGATGACAAACCTGAGTCCAAATCCTGACCCACTAGGCAAATAAGTCGCTTCCCTCTGTTCCAGTTTCCCCATTTGTTTAATGAAACTTACAAATCTCTTTCATCAATGCTAAGTTTAAATGAAGTAACTGATAAAAGTGCGTGGAATGATCTGGGCACTTAGAGGTCAGGGTGTCTTAAATTCCCTCCTCTCTTATAGATTGTATCCATTTCACATGTCAGAGAACTGAGGTCCGAAGAGATGGGGTAACTCAGGATCACACACCTCCAGGTGCCAAAGCCAGTGTTTAGAAACTTTGTCTTTGGCTTCCTAGCTCAGGTCACTATTCCATGCACCAATCAGGTTGAAACACCTTTCTTAGTCACTTCCTTCACGGAACAACCCTTCATACTTGTGTTTTGAAACTCAACTTGTATCTGCTGAGAGCAGGATTATCCAGACCTAGCTCTGTCCAGGGGTATAGCCTCTACATCCAGGGTTTCCCCTAGAACACCCACTCGCTGCCTTGTGCACAAGCCTGGGACTGGCCTTGGAAGGAATGTGAGGAGCAGGTGTGGTTCACCAAGCAGGTCACAGCTTGTCCTCTGAGCCCTGTGGGAGGTTCATCTGATTCCCTTGTTTCAGTCACTGGGACTTTCTCACTCTTGCTATTTCCTTAAATGGAGCAGTTTAAAAAAAATCACATCATTTTTCCCTGTTCACAAATCTTTGGCTTCACTGTTTTCCAAATAGAGCCACAGAATGTCAGAGGTGGAAAAAGGATCGTCGAGTCCGTGACTCCATTTTTCCCATGAAGAAATGGAGACCCAGAGAAGAGAATGGATTTACCGAGTCAGGCAGAGAGGCAGCCTTACACTAAAGCGCCAATACCCTGATTTCTGTCTTGTCTAAAGTTTGTTCTGCTTGTCTCCCTAGTTAGTCTTCTGTTTGTTTTTATTTCTTCCTTCATCATGTCTGCGCTTAAATTGTGTTGTTTTTCTTTAGCTTTTTAATATTGCTTAAACTTAAGGAAGAGATGCTTTGTTTAAATATAAAGTGTATGGGCTTTGAAGTTACCTGGTCTTTCAGTCTCCTGTTTTCATACTTGTAAAATAGGTAGAGTCTTACCTAATATGCTTGATTTTAAAGATTACATTAGGAGAGTGGTGCCTGCCTGGCTCAGTCACTGGAACATGCAGGTCTTGATCCTGGGGCCGTGAGTTTGAGCCCTGTGTTGGGGGTAGACTTTACTTAAAAAAAAAATCACTATAGAAGATATGAAAAAACTGAGTATTTTGTAAATGATCACTCTTGTTAGAATGACAGCAAAGGCCCCAAGAATCTGGGGGAAAAAACTAGTAATGGTTAGGCTTTCTCCAGCAATTTGTGAATAGCACTTTCACAGCACTTGGTTGTTTTTTTTTTTTTTTTTTTAAGATTTTACTTATTAGAGAGAGAGATCACAAGTAGGCAGAGAGGCAGGCAGAGAGAGAGAAGCAGGCTCCCCACCTCGCAGAGAGCCCAATTCAGGACTTGATCCCAGGACCCTGAGATCATGACCGAGCTGAAGGCAGAGGCTTAACCCACTGAACCACACAGGCACCCTCCACTGCACTTCCTTAAGGGGACATCTCTGTCCCTAGACTTCTGTTATTAGGGGGACTAGAACAACCTTGAAAGGCACCTACTTCAAAGGCAGAGGCATGGCCCACCTGGTTTGTATAAGACAGCTGCCCACACCAAGTGGGACACCTTTATTATGGTGTAAGAAATAAATGTCTTTGTTTTGAAATTATATTATTTATTAGGTCTGTGTAATAGCCTTTTATTTTATGTTAATATACTCTTTTACTCTAGTTTGAGTGTCTATATTATTATTCCTGTAACTGATGAAAAAATTAAGATGCTAAAGGTTACCTTACCTGCCTCTGGCCACACATCTAATAAGTGGTATCTCTGGGATTAGAACCCAGGCAAATTGGCCCTCAAATCCATGTTCATAACCACTGTGCTATATACTGCCTCCTATAATTTGTAAATTTGCAAGCCAGACTATATTAGTTTTTACTCATTTATTATATTTGCTTGCATTCATTATCTTACAATTCTCTAGGTCAGAAGTCCAATACAAATCTCATTAGGCTGAAAATCAAGAAGGCTGCATTCCTTTCTGGGGGTGCCAAGGGAAATTTTATTCCCTCTTTATTCAGGTTGCTGGCAGAATTCACTTCCTTTTCTGTTGGGGATCCAAGATGTCTGCTTTCTTACTGGGTAGACACTAAGGGCTGTCCCAGGTTTGTAGCACTTTCCTTAGCTCAGAGTCCCATCCTTCATCTTTGTGGCCAGTGTTAGCCAGCCAAGCCCTCACAAGGCATCTTTCTGACCATGTGTCCCCTGTCTCGTCTCTTTCCGGCCACAGCTGCACAAGGTTTCCCACTCACAAGGACTCGTGATCAGGCTGACTCTACCCACAAGATGCCCAACAATATTATCCCATCTCTATGTCTCTAACCTTAATCACATCTGCAAAGCCCTTTTGGCCATGGAATGTACCATATTCACAAATTCTGGAGATTAGGAGTGGGCATCTTTGGTGATAGGGGGCATTATGCTCTCTACCGAATCCATGCTCTTAACCAACACAGCACCCTGCTTCAGGAGAACTGTACAGCAGGGTACATTTTTGTGTCTAGTTACAGAAGAGCGCCTTCTCTCATGGCCCTTCCTCTGTCCCTTTTCAAACAAGGCCTTTCCAACGGGGAAACATGGATTCTTGGGGAAATAAATCCTGAAACCCACACTGGGTCATCCAGGGTGACTGGCAACTACCAAGCTCTCAGGAAAGTGTGTTGACTTGAACAGATAACAATTGATGGGGTTTTGGAATATAGGTGAGGTTTGGTGGGGTGGAGTCTGGAGTCAATGACCAAGAAAGAATTCTTGAGACATCTCGATACAAAATGGTGGTTTCAGTAAAGCATGGGGACAGGAGAGCTGCTGCACCAGGGTTGTGAGGGGTGGCTGATTATATACTATGGGGTTGGGGGAGGTAAAAAAAAGGGAGGTTTTCACAAGGATTTTCCCATAGGTTAAAGAGGACCTACAAGATACCAGAAGCCTTGCCATTGTCAAGGTGGTTTTTCCTTCTAGGAAGGCATCAACATTAAGACAGTTGGGACCTTCCTGGAAGAATGTCCCACAGGTCCCACCCGGGAGTGGGGGGAGGTTTCAGGGTGTCAGTGTGGGCTTGCCTTCTGCTCCCTCATCACCAATGGCCACCCTTTATCAAGCACATAGGACATGCCAAACACTGTCCTACAAGCTTTATCCTCATTATCTCATTTATTTCACAACAACCCCATAACATGAAGTATGTTTTGCTGTTCTAGTTTTACTGATGAGGAAACTAAAGCAAAAATAAATGACTTGCCAGAAATCCCAGGACTGGTAGGGAGGACAGCTGGAATTATATCCCGGGCCACCCTTCTCACAGTCTGTGCTTTTACCCCTACACTCTGTGACACTGCAGAGTAAAGACCCATGTCCCATGTCAAGTGGTGAAGATGCAAGTGGGGAGGCTGATTCTCCTGGACCTAGATAGAATCCCTCAAAGGAGCGTTTGGGAACTTAATGGATTTCTTTACAGCTGAGAGAGAATCCTGGTGGGCATCTTTCAACCATCATTTCCCTCCTGAAACCATTCTCTGTCATGGCTAAATACCACCAGAAGTTTCTTGATTGCTTTTCTTATTCTTTTTTTTTTTTTATGACAAACTTCAGGAAGGAATTATCGGGAGGTTGGGAGTGGGTAAGGGGCTAGGGTACACTGAATGTGGGAGAGCTACGTCCCCAGGTACCCCAGCCATATGTCCTCAGTTTTAGGGGAAATTCTCAAGCCCACACTGTGCAACAGACCAGACCAAGATGGGTGAGAAGGGAAAGGGAAATGATCCAGAGTGGCCTGAACACGTTAACCAGTGGTTTCAGAGCAGGCGGCTCAGCTTACCCCTCTATTCTGTTGTGTCTCCTTGGAAGGACAGGGACATGAATCCCTTGGCTAGTTCATTCTAACCCTAAGAAGACTTCCACACTCAGGGCTCCCACCCTGGATGTGACTCAGTCTCCTTAGTAGTACCATGACTCTCAACTCCCTTGTTAGCCCCAAATGAGCATATACAGAATTCTGACCTAGTCTTAGCAGGAGTCACATCCTTAAGGAATTGACACTAAATCTGAGATGCAAGGTATGAGTAGATGTTATTTATGCATGAAGAGAAGCATTTTGGTAAGGGAGAACAGCATGTGCAAAGGTCCTAAAGCTCAGGGATTATGGTGTCTCTGAGAACCTGAGAGTAGATCACCATGACTAGAATATAGATAACAATGGGAAGGTGGTACTACATGAGACTGGAGAAGTGGGCTGAGGACAGACAATGGAAGGCCTTTCAAGCTTATTAAATGTTTTGACCTTTATGAAAATTCACAAAAGGCATGCCCTCTGTGCAGATGAGCATAAAAAGGCATCCTTTCTAGTTGGACTTAACCCTGCTATGCAGAGATTGGCATAGGGGCTAGTGAGGACCTTTGTGTGAAGGTAAAGGGGCCCCCTCCTCCCTGACGACACAGCCTCACCCCCACACCAGACAAGAGCATAGGGAAATCATTGAAAAAATACCATATTTTTCAGGGGATGACGTGATCATATTGTGTTCTAAAATGATCCCTGGATGGAGTATGGGGAACGGACTAAAAAGGAGCAAGAATAGGGGAAAGGAAACAGAAGAAGACTAGAAGAAGAATTTCAGGTAAGAGACAAAGGTAGTTTGGACCAAGAGCAGGTGTATAGGATAGTGATGGCAATGGAAAGAAGTGAGTGTACTGAAGGGATGCTTAAGACATAAAATCAATAGGACTTGGGGGTGGATTCAATATGGGGGTGGTAAGGAGGAAAGAGGTATCAAGAATGGTTCCTACATTTCTGGCTTTCGTGACTGGCGGTACCATTCATTCCCTGTGGCAGAGAACACAGGAGTGAGAACATCTTTGGTGACAGTGAAATGATGAGTATGGTTTTCAGACATGTTGGATTCAGCTAGGAGTTGGATATAGATTTCTGGTGTTCTATGGGCTGGAGCTGGGAATTTGGGAGGCACTGGCATGTGGGTTTTGAAAGGCACTGGAATATAGGTAGTACTTCAAAACCATGAATGGGTTGCGATTTTCTAGGGAAAGGTAAAAAACTGAAAAGGGAAAAAACTAACACTGTGCCTTAAAAGGCTCCAGCACTCCAGGGGCAGAAAGAGAAGAAGGAATTGTAGAATGAAACAGAAAGGGTCAAACCTAGGGATGGAGACAGAAGGACAAGCCCAAATTGGTACCAGGAGACAAGACCAAGTCAGAAGTTGGGGGCCACTGACCAGATCGAGAGGAGAGTGTTGGTAGGAGCAAAGCCCCAGACTAAGAGAGACTTTAGTGTCTGCCATTTATGTGTTACTGTCCAGTCACTGCCTGCTGTTTAGGGCAACCATCTGGGAACAAGGAGAGGGTTGGCGTAGGCAGCTCAAGTGACCAATCCATGAGTGCTCTGGGAAGGCTGGTGGCTGAGACTGGGTGCAACTTCTGGCAAAGCTTGTCAGTGTGTGATCTTGGATCCAGTTATTTAAACTCCTCGTGCCTCAGTTTCCTTACTTACATAATGGGGACAGTAGTATGCCTACTTCCTCAAAGGGTTGGTGACATAAGTAAATGTGCTAGTACACACGTGTGCTTAGACCAGGGCCTTGTGCTCATAAATGTCAGCTATTGTCAATAGCTACCTTACTATGTTACTACGTTAAACTTGAATACATAGTGTCCAGTGCAAGCCAGTGAAGGAGGGTGCTGTTTCTTTTTATTCACCTCCGCATTTTCAAAGTCTCGCACAGTTCCTGGAACATAGCAGAGGCTCGATAATTAATGCTGATTAAATGGCTGGATAGATGAGGGGGATACAGGTGTCTCCCCAAATGGCTAGCTCTGGCCTAGGAGTTTAAACAGAGCCAAATGTGTCCCTTTGACAACTGGGGTTAACCATTTAAGGAGGTGAATTTCATATGCTTCTACTCATAGCTCTCCACTCAAAATAATATCCAGAAGCAAAAGGAAGAGAAAGAAAGAACTCCATGAAGGTTTTGTTAATGAAAAGCAATGTGGAACACATTTAAGTAATTTGTGAGTGGAACAAACACAAAACAATAAGCAATGTTATGTTGGAAATGATAGGCAGGAATTGATATGCAGAGAGTTAATAGCTTTACTCTATAAAGAACCGAGACAAATTGATTAGAAAAACAATGCTCTAATTAAGGCCTTAGCTAGGTAACTTGGTGCAAATTAGAAAGGGCGCCCCCCTCTGGGCAGATAAATTAGAAGAAGGCACCCCAGGTAGTTGGACCCAGTGTTGCAGTACAGGTTCGCCAAGTTCACAGGCAGGCAAGTAGCTTTGTAAGAAGAAAAATGTGCCCCTCCTCAGCTGAGGACAACCTTATGAGGTGGTCCTGACGTCAGCAGAAAATGGACAAAGGTCACAAATAGACAACTCCAGAAGAGAAACTAGAAATGATAATAAATACATTTTTAAAGTTTTATTGGGCCTGATAATAAACATTTAAAAAATATATATCTAACGTCACCAGTAATTACAGCTATTCAAACCAAAGTGGGACAAAAATTCTCCTCTGTGAAATTAATACAACTGGTATTATTCAGTGCTGATGGGGGAGTATTCAATGGTATAACCTTTCTGGAAAACAAGTTGACAAACATCCACCAAGGACCTTAGAAGTGTTTATTGTCTTTGCTTTCCTAATTCCATGTCAAAGAATTTATGTTAAGAAAATAAAACAGTGATCCACACAAAGGTTCACATAGAAGACATGTTCTCTACAGCGATTTTATAATAGCAAAACCCTGAAAGGAGCCTGAATATCCAACAACAGGGAGATGATTACAGACCCACGACTTCTTTATTTTTCTTTTTTTAATTTATTTGCTTATTTGACACACACAGAGAGAGAGAGAGAGAGAGAGAGAGAGAGATCACAAGTAGGCAGAGAGGCAGGCAGAGAGAGGGGGAAGCAGGCTCTTTGCTGAGCCGAGAGCCCAATGCGGCTCTCTATCCCGGGACCCTGAGATCATGACCTGAGCTGAAGGCAGAGGCTTAACCCACTGAGCCACCCAGGCGCCCCCAGGCCCACAACTTCTTGAGGGCATGTTTCAAAATTCAGAATTTTGGAATTTTAGGAGGATAATTTGGTGCACGTTACTTAGCCCCCTCAGGAGGGTCTGTTGCTGCACGGTCCACATGTCCAGGTTTCTGCCATGAAACTTATTTATAATCACACTAACTGGTATAAATAGACCAGAAATAGCCCTAGGCCACTTCAGGTCAGCCTGCTGCCAAATGAACTGGCACCAAACTTTCAAAACAGCTTCTGGTTTTTGGAGCAATTTGGACTTGTAAATACAGGATCGTGGATCTGGGTAAGTTACAGTATAATTTTTAAGGACTTTCTAATATGGGGCAGGGGAAGAGTAACAGAACTATAGAATGACCCCACTCCATTTTAAAAAAAGAAAAATGGGAACACAGTTGTTACTTTGAATGTATCATTTGCTGTTTTCCATCTAAGCTGACCACATCTGCTTTCTTTTCCACTTTTTCTCTCCTCTCTTTTTCTAAAATCTCCCACCGGAAAGGTGTGATTTTTATCAGGATAGGAATCAATCTTTGCCCCACTCAACTTTCTCTCAACAGCTTGCCGAGGGAGGCAGGAGAAAGGAAGCCCTCCTTTGCTGCCTCCAGCCTCCCTCCCCTTTGGTGAGGCTGAGAATGAGCCTTTGCATATGCAGAGGGAGGGCCTCTTGCTTTTGGGAGAAGCAAAAGAAACTAAATTGCTTTGTGTGAAGAAATGAGAGGGAATCTGGGGGGCAGAAGCTGGGGGTTAGGGGAAAGGGAGGATCACTTGGCAGGGGATTGGAGCCTCTGTTAGTTTCCTGGAGCTGCAGTGATCAAGCACACCAAACTTGGTGGCTTGAAGTAACAGAAAATAATTTCTCACAGTTCTGGAAGTTAGATGTTCAGAATCAAGGTGTCAGTAGAGCTACGTTCTCCCAGAAGGTTCTGGGGAAACATCCTTTGCATTCTCTAGCTTGTGGTTGTGAAGCAGTCCTTGGTCTTCCTAGGCCTGTGGAAGCATAAATGCAATCTCTGCCTTCTTCCAAAGGCGGTCCTTCCTCAGTGTGTGTCTGTGTCCAAATTTCCCTCTTCTTATAAGACAAGAATCACTGGATTAGGACCCATGTTAATGTAGTAAAACCTCATCTTAACTTGACTGCAAAGACCTTATTTTCGAATAAGATCACATTTACAGTTTCCAGGTGGACATGGATTTGTGAGGCGAACGTGGTGGTGGTGGGGGGTTATTGTTCAACCCAGTACAGACCCCTACTGTGGGACTTGACTGAGACAGGAATTCTAATATTCCATTTTTTTTTTCAAGTGGAAGGAAAAGGGGGGAAGGCAGAGCAAGAGGGAGAGAGAGAATCTTTGGCAGTTTCCACACCCAGCAAGAAGCCCTATGCGGGCTCGATCTTACAACACTGAGATCATGCATAACCTGAACCAAAATCAAGAGTTTGATGCTTAACTGACTGAGTCACCCAGGCTCCCCCAATACTCCATTTTTTAAAAGGCTCTTTCTGCTGAACGAATGAATGACGTAAATGGAACTTTAATGTGAATTTCCTCCTTGCCTTGTCTCCCCAAATTTTCAGTATAAGTTGGCTACGCAGGTGTGCCACATGGGCAGTGTTGTTTGTGTGGAAAGCTAGGAAAAGGCATTTCTTTGTTTCTGTGAGGTAAAAAGGGAACAACCACGAGAATTGAAATCAGGAACCCCAAAGGAGAGTAAGGTAAGAGCAGGAGCATCGCCCGGAGTGAGAGTTGGGATCTGAGCCGGTATCTGGTTATGAATGCCCACAGAAACAAAATGCAAAGATTCACGGAGGGGGGGAATAAGGCTTTCTTTTGTTTCCAACTATGCTTCTATGTATTTCCCAAATTTTCCATAATGATTATAATTTATTTTAATAATCAGGAAGGAAAATCCCAAAAATTATTTAAAAGAAGGGCAGTTCATGGTGATGTATTGTTTAGACTTTAATCCAGATCTTCAGAAAACGCATAAAGACCTAGTGAGCTGGCTTCTTCCTTTATTTAGTCTCATCAGACCCCTAAATACTACTAAAGCAATAATTTTCATCCTTCATGAGTATAATTATCCTCTTCGAATTATTCTCTTTGATCAGTGTGGGGATATTTATTTCATTAAGAAATCCTAAGTAAAAGCAATTACTAGCTTTTATACTAAAAATTAATCAGCACATATTTCAACTGTCTAATAGCCACACAAAAACATTTATACTTGGTTATCGTTTATTTTACTATACTTTTGAAAAACAAATGAAGATTAAAAACTGTGAGTGAATAGACATTAGCCACTTGCTATGTGGCATCACTATGCTAGAAACAATAGAGCAATAAACAATTTTTGCCCTCAAAGATCTTACTTGTCAATGCAGCAGTGGTGTTGGGATTGGAGGATCAATTAAACAGGTCATTGCAATAGTGTGGGGCAAGTGTTACTGATCTTGGAGACAGGGCCAAAATAAAAAATTACATTTCCTTCCTGCCTCCAGCCCATTGACAAGCCTTTGAAAGAGGTAGAGTGACCTTCCTCCCAGAGCTCAGCTGCCTCGATGTTGACACTTTGCTAAGGGCAAAAGGCAATCTTGGCTTAACATTATTCTGATCCTCCTCCCCATGCCAGGATCCTGTGAGTCTAGTTTCACATATAAAAATCCCTTTGGAAGGTGCCTGGGTAGCTCAGTGGGTTAAAGCCTCTGTCTTCGGCTCAGGTCATGATCTCAGGGTCCTGGGATCGAGGCCCACATCGGGCTCTCTGCTCAGCGGGGAGCCTGCTTCTTCCTCTCCCTCTGCCTGCCTCTCTGCCTACTTGTGATCTCTCTCTGTCAAATAAATAAATAAAATCATTAAAAAAAATCCCTTTGGAAATTTTCTTTCTCTACCTTCCCGAAGATATATGTTAGCAATCATCCCCCAAGCATATGGTCCACTGATACACATCTGAAGGGTCTCACGACTAAAGTTTTATTAGACAGTAATAAGTGACCTTTTCCCAACAATATCTAGCCCCCTCAAGGTCCTGGGAACCTTGCTTCCAAAATAAATACCTTAGAAACTTAGTCTATCCTTAACCCCCTCCCAATTTGAAAGTATATAACCGGCCATTCCTCATGACCCCAGTGCAGCTCTTTCTGCCTACAGGCTCTGTCCCTGTGTTTTAATAAAACCACCTTCTTGCACTAAAGACATCTCAAGAATTCTTTTTTGGCCACCAGGTCCAAACCCCATTTCCGCATCATACAGTGAGGGAGTCCTGGGCTCTGACAACATCCGTCAGGGAGAACTGATGAAATCTGAAGTGGAGGTGAGTATCAGCTTAGGGAAGATCTACTTCAGGAAGTTCTATTTGCACTGAACCCAAGGATAAATTGGGATTCATCAGGTATGAGAAGAAGAGGAAGAGGAAATGAATTAAAGATAGAAGCAAGTGTGTAATACGTGAGTCTGTCAGTGAGGACTTTTTTCCACTCCAGTTGTTACAATTCAGCTCAAACTAGTTTAGGCAGAAGAAATTTGTTGACTTGTAAGTGGAAAGTGAAGGGGGAGATATTAGCTTCAGGCATGGCTGGATCCAAGGGCTCAATGTCAGGTTTCTATTCCTGTCTTCATATCTTTATTCTGTTCTTGGTTTGGTCTCATTCTTCAGTCCAACTTTCTCCTCATCATGGACAAAATGGACGCTAGCAGTTCCAGGCCCACATTCTCCTATCTTAAGGGCAACTGAAGAATGTTATCTCCTTTAACTTTCCTTTGGAAATAGAGTCATTGTGAATGTTAATTAAGTTAAGGATCTTGAGAGGAGATCATCTTGACTCAGGGTAGGCCTCCCCAGTCCAATGGCTGGTGTCCTTATTAAAAAGAGAGGACACACAGAAACACAGAGCAGATTGTGACATGAAGGCCGAGGCAGAGACTGGAGGGATACACCTATCAGCCAAGGAGCTCACCTGTAGGGAAGCATGTTAGTGATTTTGTCCTGGGGTTTGGAGTGAGGCCAACCTGGGCCTCAGAGCCAACACTTATAAGCTCTCAGTAGGAATGACATAAACACAGAGTGCTCCTAGTGCACAGAAAAGTGGGACAATTCACCAGGCCTCATGCAGATGCAAGACTTCCCCATGTGGGGGATTTTGGCCCTATGTTTTGAAGAATAAATCAGCCAGGTGACAGTAGAAAAGGCGTTTGTAGCAGATGCCACCAGTGCCCACTCATATCTTCTGGCATGTTGGTGCCTGGCCCATATTTTTGCACATGCTGGTCCAACTGGCAACTGCTGGCATCTGAATCCCTTTGCTTGAGGTTTTTTCTGGCCTCCCAGGAGCACATGAAGGAGGCTGAAAGTGCTAGAGAATTAATTATCCCCAGGACAGCCCTCAACCAATGACTAGGGGCAATTAGTGGATAAATAGATCAGCAACTTCAGCCTTCAGTTTGGAAGCGCTGAGGTGTGTGTAACATGGGCTTCCCCCATTCATCAGAGGGATTCCACTCCATCTGCCCCCCACTGTAACTAGTTTATTAATGCATCATTTATTGACTTCCTTTCCTTCCCTGTCTTTCTCCCCAAATGGTGCTTCCTGGGATCACCTCCCATTGAATGACTTGCATTTGAATCCTTGTCTTAGGGTATCCTTCTGAAGGAACACTAAATTAGACAACATCTCATAGAGAGAAAATGGCTTGTACAAGAACCTGGCGACATAACCATGGAGACCTCATGACACATTTAAGTGATTGTCCAAATTATTTGAGAATCTGCTATCCTGGTCTCTTGATCTACTGTGTGGACTCATCTGGGGCTTAGAAGTCAGTGGGTACCATGTTGTAATGATTCCTGTTTTATTTTGAGAATTGTTGGAGTTTAGAACCCCAGGGGGTTGTGAATTTTCCCTGGACTCCTCAGACCTATGCTTTGCTGGGCATGTAGTGTGCACTCTGTAAGTGTTTTCAAATTAATGAACTTGTTTCTCCTATTGAAATTAGTGTATAAAAAATTCCAGTGCCTACTATATAATGCATGTTCAATAAATGTTTATTGAACAGAATTGAAGGACACTGGAAAATCAGACTTTTTTTGAACAGGCATTGTGCCACCTAGTGGTGAATTTGAGGAGGGGGCTTTGCAGGCGCTGGTCTTAAGCTCTAGAATTTTGGGGACTTTGATTTTATTTAGGGTTCAAGGCTGAAAGTTGAGTTATTTGTAACAACGAAATGACAGAAAGCGCTTAAATATCCATGGGACAGGGGCATGATAAATTAAATGATGCGATATCATCTTCATGGAACATGATGCAGTGATCAAAATGGATTAAGTTGATTTATATGCACTGATACAGAACTCTTTCCAAGACCTGTTGTTCAAGTGATAAACTGGAAATCACAGAAAATACATATAGTATAATGTCATCATGTTAAAACAAACAGGAAAATACCCTCTATATCTTCGGTTGTTTGAGAGGTGGGCTCAGCAACAGACTGGGTGGGGTGACAAGGTGGTTTTTCAGACCCTTCCAGTTCTGGGATTCTGTAATCCTATGAAGTCCAAGTTTATAGTTCCTTTAAAAAATATACTGCTTTAACCCATATAAGAAAACTGTTAAACTTTATGGAGGGACATAAAAGAAGACCTGGCTAAATGGAGGCACATGTCAAGTGTCCTGGATTGATAGAGTCAACCTTGCAGAAGTATAACATTCGTCAAAATTAATCTAAGTTTAAAAACAGCAATAACAAAATTAATATCCCAGTACATTTTTTCGGTGGGAAGGACTTGAAGAAGTCTTCTAAAATTCGTCCTGAAGTTCAAATGTATTAAGAAGAGCCCGAAAGTATTTGAAAATGAAATCTATATCATAGGGTTAGAACAGTTAGCACATGCACTAGAGCTAGAACAGACAAAGGAACAAAAGAGAAAACCCCAGAAGCAGAGAATTTAGTATATATCAAAGTGATGCTTCAAGTCAGTCAGGAAAAGATGGGTTATTCAATAAACTGTTGAGACAGCAGTTGCCTTGATGGTCCTTCCCATGGGCATGACACCTGCACATATCTTTTCTAAAAGCTTCACAAGCCTGATCATTCAGAAAATAGTTTAGATTTTATTTTTCTGTCTGACCTTGCACTGAAATAAATTCCTGATAAAGAAAGAACAAAGAACAAAGTCATTAAATACAAGAAGAAAATATTGGTAAGTATATAATGTTGGGCTTGAGATAGACTATAAATACAATCTTAAAGGCAGAAACCATGATGAAAAGACAGATTTGTTTCTATCAAAAATTTTTAAAGTTTGTGTATCTGCATATATAAATGAACAAAGTTGAAAAACAAATGCCAAGCAGGGGAAATGTTTATTACATAAATGACAGAAAATTCTTAAATATAAAGCACTTTCATAAGACAATAAGATGAAAAGGAATATTTGATAGACAAATGGGTTAAGGGCATGGACAGGATATTTGCCAAAGAAGAAACCAAACAGCATATAAGCATGGAAAAATGTTTACATCATTGAAGAATCAAAGGAATGCACATTAAAAGGACAGTGAGGAACCTTTCATCCTATCAAAGTTTTAAATATTTAAAATCATTTTAATCTTGCGTTTCAAGAGGCTTGCCTATCAGAGAGTTGACAGTGATTAATTATATGTGGGTAGTGGGTTAAGGGCACTTTTCTCTTTTTGTTTTATTTTTCTTGGTATTAATAGTTTATTTTTGCAATAAAGGAATAATAGTTTGTGCTGACTCTTAATAAAAGAGTGCTCAACTGAAATCTCTGGAGAACTCATTTCTGGGGAATGAGCAAAGGACGTGTCAAAGTGACAGGCTTCCTCTGGGGCCTGGCTTGTAGTTGCTGATCCACATGTCATCATCTTGACCCCAACTTCAGGACCTGGGGCCAGGTGGCTGGTGTTTGGACAAGCAGCATGAGGCCAAGGCACAGAGACCACTCAGCAAGTTGGAGCCTAACAATCCAGGTGGCAATAAATGAAAATAACACACTAGAACTTGGTGCGACTACTCCCTTCAATTCAAAAAAAAAAAAAAAAAAAAGGGAAAAAAATGAAAGGTATGCCTGTTCGTGTTCTGTGAGAAGAGAGGCTGGGTTACCAGAAGAAAAAGTAAAGTCGGGGGTGGCTGGGTGGCTCAGTGGGTTAAAGCCTTTTGTCTTCGGCTCAGGTCATGATCTCAGGGTCCTGGGATGGAGGCCCTCGTCGGGCTCTCTGCTCAGCAGGGAGCCTGGTTCTTCCTCTCTCTGCCTGCCTCTCTGCCTACTTGTAATCTCTCTGTCAAATAAATAAATAAAATCTTAAAAAAAAAAAAAGAAAAAGTAAAGTCAGTCAAGCCTGCGGATGAAGAAAATGCTGGGCTAGTGTTTGTTCAAGTAGAACAGGCAAATGAAGATGCTGCAGTTGTCTATACTGGGGTGATTCAGATTCAGAACCTGTCTGTTCCAACATTTAGAACAGTCATGCCTGGCACATGTTCAAGAAAACTGAAAGTTCCCTTCAGTCAAGGTACCAGCCGTTCACTGTGGCCTACAAAGTGCATGACTCTTACCAAATCCCATGGCTACCTTGCTTGGCTCTCGAACTGAAATCGAGATCAGCAGAGAGTTGCCTTATCTATTGAACTCTGTCTACACCTGGTTTTAAAACAAGCTGAGCTTCACAATTCTTCAGTTACTCCCTCTTTAACTCAGGATTCAGCTTCTGGTGCCTCCTCTGGGAGGTGTAGATGAAAGTTTCTCCGTATCCAGGCAGCTTCTACCTCTGGAGAAAACTGAATTACCTTGGGTTGGGTTCCCTGGAAACAGCCTCTGAGAGAAGTGTCTGTGTGCAGGGCTGTTGGGGGTGCGGTGGACGGGTCCTCAGGGACATCACGCACAAGTAAGGGGCAGAGGACTGGGCAGAGGGAGAAGTGTTGCTTCTTAGACAATCCTATGGAGAATCCTGGAGGTGCGGTGACCTCGTAGTGTTGTCTGCAACTGAGGCACAGGGGCCAGGCCTTTGTGTCTCCTACATTAATCAGTCACTGGATGCCTGCTGTTCCTGGGGAGAAGGCATATTTTTGGATAAGACGGATTACATCAATCTCAGCCAAGAGAAGTCTCTAGGGAGGAAGGCAGCTGAATTGCCCTAGCAGACTGTTGAGGAAGAAAAGAAGGTCCCAAGAGAAGTGGGCCTGCTGGAAGGATTTCTTGTGGAGCCAGAAGACCAGACAGACGGGTATGCTCCACAGGAGGCCCAAAGGACAGACTATACACATTGACAATGGGAAGTCCACTAGTGAGAGAAGCACCAACATCACTAAGAAGTTCAGAGGGGGCTTTCTTCTGCAGGCCAGGGATGATGGGAAGAGAAGAAATCACAGGGCTGAGGTGGTGATATCTGGGTTGGTGATGACAGCATCCTCGGGCCATAGAAGCCAGGTGGTGGCAGTCACCGCCAGAAGCCTGGAGGCTGTAATTACTAGAAGATCTGGCACGTTAAGAGAGGGTGCACAGGGCATCAGATCCTCAGGGGCTGTGAAGGTATTTAATAGTACAAGGTGGCCCTAGGGGAAAACTAGATGGGCAGCCAGCAGGGTGATGCTTAATATCTATAACCAGAAGAAGGCAAGAAAACACAAATAAGCAAGGCTAAAGAAAATATTGCTTATAATCTTGTAAAAGCTTATAATCCTCTAAAACTCTTCTTAGTGTTTACATCTTTTAGGATGTTTTTCATCGTGCATAGAATATAAATCTAACACATATAGAATCATACTGCTATCTGATACCGTGTTTATTACTTGTTTGCTTGCTTACTGCCTAGATTTCCTCACTGTGTATACAAGCTCCACGAAAGTCACGTCTATTTTGTTCACTGCTGCATCCCTGACACCTAGAATACACTTGGTGCTGGATAAATATTTTTTGGTGGCATAAACGATACGCACTAGATAGTTTTGTAGCTAGCTATTTTCAACTAACTTCCAGATGCTTCAGGTTGTACTTCATCATTCTTAAAATGTGCCTTTTCATAAGTCCTGTGAAAGCAGAGGATTCTCTCACTCCAAAGACTACTTCTATCGGTGCAACTTCAAAACCAAGAAACTTTAGCACTTCGGCAGCCCTCGAGTCTCTTTCCCTTTCTGGCACTGCCTTAGAATCTTGAGCCATCACAGCCTTGCCTGGATCGTTCTTTAGAGGTACCAAATCAGGTTCCAAGGGCATATGGGAAGATCAGCCAACAACCCAGCCTACAGCCACGTCCCTCCTCCGGCCACGCGGGGGCGTGAGAGCGCCACCTTGGGCTCCGGGTCAGCGGCCCGCTGGGAGGGCGACTCTGGGCGGGTGTGGCGACTGCCCGCTGTGGGCGGAGCAAAAGGCTCCCGGGCCCGGACAGAGGGCAGGAAGTGAGGAGGCGGGGCTTCTGCGATGGGGTATGCGCTTGCGCAAAGGTCCGCTCCGAGGAGTCGTCTTCGTTTTCGCCACTGCTAGGGTCTGTCCTGGTGGGGACGCCTTTGCCCTTCTTTTACGAGTTGGGCCTGGCCCAGGGGGCGGGGGCAGAGTGCGGGAGTTGGGGTGGGAGTTCTTCGAGGGGCGCCGGGGTGAGGGGCGGGGCTCGTGAGCACCGCGGGGAAGGTTGGGGTGGAGGAGCCGGCGGGGGGGGCACGGACGAAGGGGCGACCGGGCGGGAGTGGGGAGGGCGGGCGTCTGCGGTCGGGGGAGAGCGGCGAGTGGGAAGGGGGTACGAGAGAGTCAAGCCTCAGGCCTTCCTCCCCTCCCGGCGTGAAGTGCAGGGACCCCAGGTTGCCCTGCCGCCAGGGAAGTGCAAGTTGGCAGGTGGATGGGGTTTCCGGGAAGATAACCCTGCCTCTTCGCTCAGCCTTTCTTTCTCTTTAGCGGCTCCTTTTTATTTTATTTTTTTAAGTAGTATAATTAACGCAGCTTGATGTCCTCACATCCACACCTTCACCTGTGGAAAACCGCTTCTAGCCGCCTAAATCACCTCGAGAGGCAATCCCTCTCTTACCTCCTTCCTCTCAAAGTAGAAACAAAAGTTTTCCTACCTAAACCCTGCCATGAAGAACTGAACATTGCCTGTCTAAACAGTTCTCGGGAGTTGTGATAATTTCTTCATAAACTCGTCTACAAATACCACTTTTTATACTCTTTTAAATAATGTCACTTGCCTGTGTAAAGAGGAGCAACAGTTTTATTGCGCCCTGCGGTCCTCAATGAGAAATTTTAGTCCGGGGCGATGAAAATAGCTCATTTGGAATTCAGGGATTGATCAACTATAGTGACTCCAACCAGTGCTGTGTAACCCTCACGAAAATGATGTAGGTTTATATCCATCATCTCAGCCGTGGCGAAGGGGTGCAGGCTGACATTTGGAAGCTTAAGAACCAAGTCTGTTGCCTTCCAATTTATTATTTTTTTTAAGTCTTCCATCATGGTGTACTTTGCTTGAATGATTATTTTAAAGTACACGTCCTATTTTTGCCAATCTGACAGCTGTTTCCATAGAAACTAGAGAAGAAATAGTCATTTTCAGCAGAGTTGTTAAAACTGTCTTCCAGGCTTCAGCTGTGAGTGCCAGTGAGTGCTGTACTTGCTCATTCTGAGCTGGTACTTAAAGAATTAAGGATCTGAAATGTTCTTAGAGGCTAACAATGCAAATCGTGTAATTTTCTCACATCATTAATTTAGTAATCTTAGAAGTTTGCCAGCTATGTTCGTTGACCTGCTACAGTTCTT
Source organism: Ailurus styani (assembly GCA_002007465.1). Lineage (NCBI taxonomy): Eukaryota > Metazoa > Chordata > Mammalia > Carnivora > Ailuridae > Ailurus > Ailurus styani. The sequence goes on from LNAC01000120.1 coordinate 4,045,680, forward strand.
TGAAGAGGATGTGTCAGCCCTGATTCTTTCTTAGGCTCTGTGTAGTCTCCTTTTGGCTCTTTGAAAATGTATGAATAGATTTCTTCCCCAGTTCCTTACCCTTCCTTAAGGATAAACCGGGGATTGCAAAATATCAGGCACTATTTCTGTTTTAAATGACACTTGATTGTCAGTGATACAGATGATAATGTTTTTAGTTATGTTCATGTAATGTTTGGGGCTTTTGCTTTCTGTTTCAGAATATTTTTTAAAGGTTTCACGTAAGTCATGAGAAATGAGCAAGAGTTTGCTTGTGGTAGTCACAGAGGTAAGCAGTGTAATAGATGTGCATTGGAATAGAGACGAGAGCTTTTCTGAAGGGTATAAGTAAATCAGTGGGTCTGGAGCTTGGGAATGGGTGAGGGAGAGCTGGGGGAAGATGCCTGGAGAAATAGCAGGAGGTGGCATTATAAGAGACCTCGTCTTCTATATGGAGGAGTTTATGGAAGCCCATGGAAACCATTGGAAATTACAACAGTTTTTGGTTTGGGGGCTTATAAGAGTACTAATACATCGCGTAAAAATTTAAACAGCACAGAAATACATGAGATGAAAATACTAAATCCTTTACATCCACCATTCTGCCACTCAAAATAACCATAATGAATAGTTTGCTATATTTTGCTTTAGATTTATTTATATTTATATATATAAGCGTATTTCAGTATTACTATTTTTGCAGATTGGGCTGAGATTTTTGTCTGCTTTATTCTCTGTGGTATGTCAAAAATCCAGAATGGTATGTGGTATGGCATGTAGGAGGCACTCATTAAATATTTAATGAATGAATAACATCATTCAGAGATCAAAAACTGAATGGGGTCTTGTGTAGGTTTGTTTGGCCAAGGTGGTTAAAAGGTTTTGTTTGTTTGTTTAAGTTTGTTTCCAGGATTTTAAAACTGTTAACTTTGACATGAAGTTTGAATTTCTGGCTTTTCTTGAAAATATTGAACTGTGGTAACACTAAGCCCAAATTCTATTACAACTGTTGCTCCTTCTTTAAATGGACATGAATCTGCATTTACATCGGTATGGCTTTGCCTTGACCCTACAAACTTGCACTATAGAATACAGTAGCCACTAGTCACCTAGGGCCATTTTGTTTCAAATTAACTAAAATTAAGTTCATTAAGAGTTCTATTCCTGAGTCACACCAGCCACATTTCAAGTGCTCAGTAGCCATAGGTAGGAGCTAGCATATTGGACAACGCAGACACATTTCTATCATTGCAGAAATTTCTGTTGTGCGGCGCTGGTTTACACATCTGAGTTTGCCATTCCTGATCTACAGAATTTTTGCAAGTAGCCTTTGTTGTTATTTTTAAGATTCGTGTCTCTCTTTGTCATTACACAAATCTCCATTTTTTAATGGCTGCATTGTAGTTAGCTATGTAGGACTTGTGAGTTGTGGGAGTAAGGTTCTGTTGTCTGATTTGCATTTTAGTTCTGGTTTGGGGGGGTGATGAACTGGAGGGGTAGGAGTTGGTGGTTTAATAGAGAGATTGGAGGGTATATATAAGTAATCTATAACCTAAGGCCACAGAGCCCAGGAAAGGCTAGGTTGAGATATTAAGGAGGCAGAATTGACATGACTGATTGAATGTGGATTGAAATCTTTTGTATGGTAAAGTCACTGCAAAGATTATCCAGAACTGATTATTTGAAACTGAGTCAGTCAGTGTTGAAAATTGGGAATTTGGCTTTGCAAAGTCTAGAAGGAACCCTTAGCTAATTCTAATAAGCAGCACGTGTAATACTAAAATGTTATCAGCTTGGGCGCCTGGGTGGCTCAGTGGGTTAAAGCCTCTGCCTTCAGCTCAGGTCATGATCTCAGGGTCCTGGGATGGAGGCCTGCATTGGGCTCTCTGCTCAGCAGGGAGCCTGCTTCCTCCTCTCTCCTCTCTCTCTGCCTACTTGTAATCTCTCTCTCTGTGTCAAATAAATAAATAAAATCTTTAAAAAAATAAATAAAATGTTATCAGCTTGTATATGAAAGGGGTAACTTTTATACTGTGTAAATTCTTAAGTCAGAGATCACTTATTTACAAGATACAGAAACCCTTTGAAGAGAGGGAATTGTTTTAGAAAGAAAGTAAAAGCTCATGAGGCTCAGTTAAATTTAGGAAGTACAGTAGACTCTTGGGAACCAGGATGGTATGAATCTTGCCCCCTCTCTTTTTTCTCCCTTAGACTTCATGATCTTTTACTTTCCTCACATTGATTCCATTATCCTTTCTGTCGATCCACTCTTTTGCAAAGGTTTTTGTTCTTGCTTGCATATTGCTTTGTGTTGCCATAGCACCAACTATAACTCCAATTTATACATGCCTTTACTCCTTTGTCTGATGCTGCCTCACCAAAAGTCTTTTCTGTGTCATATATCTACTCCTGGCTCTGTGGCCAGTGGCAGGCAGGGGTCAGTGGGAAAGATTGAAAGTCTGGGCCTGTCCCTTAAGTTGAGGCTGTAGGATGCCCTTAAAAAGGGAGTATGATTGGGCAAGTGTTTGAAGCTTATCTCCTATAGTAAAGGATCTATATATAGATCCTTATAGATCCTATAGTAAGGGTTTGTGTTGTTTTTGCAGTTTGACTTCTAGCACATTTTTAGACCTTAAGTATATTTTCCCATTTGAAACAGTTTTTTTCTGCTTCTGCCCAGAGGGCATAAAAAATAATAGTTATCTTGAACTCTTCTGCTACTCATGGATATCCTTTCTTTTTAAAAAATTTATATAGTGCATAACACTTAATGACGAACTATATCTTAATATCCCTTAATAGTCTTAACTTAGATATATTTCCCCCCCTCAACTCCATAACATCCATGAGGGGAGGGACTGGATTTTATGCTGCATCTGTAACTCGCAAGCCACCTAGCCAATGAAGAACCTTACTAGCTACTCAGATACTAATTTTGAAATTATTTTTTTTGTTAGTTATTTTACTAACTTCAGCTTGGTTCAAAAAAAAAAAAAGCCTAGAAAGTATCTTGTTAATAACATCAGATTATTATGTATCAAGTTTGGACTCTGATTTAAAATGTTAAAATGGATAGTAATTCCAAAAGGTTAACTTGGAGTTAATGTTTACTTAGCATGCCCTTTATTCACATTATATGTTAATAATGCAAGGTTGGAATATATAAAGTATATAAAAAATTTGAGTGACTTTCAACTAGTTTGATATATAGGTAGTATGGTTTATTAAAACTGATGTTCTGAAGCATCTTTCTAGGTAATACTGTATTAGTCTGGCTTGAGTTAGATTTACATATTTTCCTCCAACTTTTATTATGAAGATTTTGAAGTGGAAAAATTGAAAAAAATTTTAACGAACACATCTATAACCACGACTTAGATATGATTGTTAATATTTTATGGCATTGGCTTTATGTCGTGTGTGTGTTTTCATTATACAATTTGAAAGTGAATTTTATTCATCATAAAGAGATACTTCAGCAAGTACTCGGATATAAGATATTCACCTACATAACCACATCATTATCATCTAATGAGCAGTACTTACCTAAAATAAACTAAAAGCAAATCCATATGCAAATTCCCCCAAGAGTCCCAGTTATCTTCAAAAGCTGGTTTTTTTCTTTCAAACTAACACCAGAGTTCACACATTGCATTTTATTGTTGTCTCTTTTTAGTATCTTTTGAAAAATAGTTTAATTGATGTATAATGGATATAAAATAAATTGTACATATTTAAGCTGTATAGTATAGGTTTTGATATCCTTTTCCCGATCTTTACGTTCCCCTCCTCAGGCGATCATTGATCTCTCTGAAATATAAATTATTTCACATTTTCTACAATTTATATTTATAGAGCTAGAGTCATAGAGTGTGCTTTTTTTTTTTTTTTTTTGGAGGGAGTAGGGTTTGGCTTCTATCACTTGATAGTATGTAGAGATAAAATTGTTTTTGTATATTGCTTTTGTATCCTGCTCCCTAACTCATTATGATATCTTTGGATTTTTTAAATAGATGATCATGTTGTATAGGCATAAAGACCATTTAGCTTCTGTGTTTCTTGTCTGGATGCCATTTATTTAGTTAGGCATTTATTCATTCTATTGTGTTGACTAGGATCTCCAGTGCAATATTGAATTTAAGTGGTAAGAGTGAGCATCCTTGCCTCAGTCCTGATATTAGGAGGAAAGTATAGTCTTTTACTAATAAATATGCTATTGGTTATAGTTTTCTATAAATGTTCTAGTTTATTGAGAGTTTTTTTTTTTATCAGGTTTGGATGTGGAATTTTATCAAATGCTTTTTCTAGGGCTCCTGGGTGGCTCAATCAGTTAAGCATCTGCCTTTGGCTCAGGTCATGGCCCTGGGGTCCTGGGATTGAGTTCTGCACAGGGCTCTTACTCAGCGGGGAGCCTACTTCTCCCTCTGCCTGTGGCTTCCCCTTCTTGGGCTCTCTCTTGTTCTCTCCCTCGGACAAGTAAATAAATAAAATCTTTTTTTTAAAAATGCTTTTTCTGTATTGAGATGATCATGTAGTATTTCTTTTTCAATAAATAGGGTGGATTACATTGATTTATGAATTTGTATTCAACCTTACATTCCTGGGACACATCTCAGCTGGTTATGGTCTTTTTATATATTGTTGAATTCAGCTTTATAAAATACCGTTTTGTATCTATGTTCATGAGAGATATTACTCTATAGTCTTATATTTTTTTTCTGGCTTTAGTATCACAGTAATGCAGATCTTATGGCATAAAATAGAAACTATTAATTTCTTTTCAATTTCCTGGAAGAGTTTGAATAGAATTATTATTAATTCTTCCTTAAATGTTTGAAAGAATTGCCCAATGAAGCATTTTGGGCCAGGAGCTTTCTTTGCGGGAAGGTTTTTAACTACAAGTTCAATTAAAAAAATAAATACAGGTCTTTTCAGATATATCCATTTCTTTCTGAGTTAGCCTTGGTAGTTTGTGTTTTTCAAGGAATTGGTCCATTTCATCAAAGATGTCAAATTTAAGATTTTCTCTTCCACTGGTTTCAAGAAATTTGATTAGGATATGTCTTGAAGTAAGTTTCCTTTGTGTTTACTGTGTGTGTGGCTTTTTAAATTTCTTGCATTTGTGGGTTTACAGTTTTCATGGAATTTGGAAAATGTTGGCCATTATTTTTTCAAGTCTTGCTTGCTTGCTTGCTTCTTTCTTTGTCTACCATCCCTCCTCTCTTTGGGGACTCCAGTTATACATACATTAGGCCACTTGAGTTATCCTACACCTCCCTGATGCTCTGTGCCTTTTTTCCCCCTTGGTTTTTTTATTTTGGTTTTCTTGGTTTCTATTGATATGTAAATTTCACAAGTCTATTTCATTGTTACAATATCTCATCTGCTGTTAGTGTCATGCAGTGTAATTTTCATCGAAGGCATTGTACTTGTCTAGATGTTCAGTGTAGGTCTTTTAAAAAACATATTCCATGTCTCTACATAACATTCTCAGATTTTCCTTTAAGTTCGTAAGCACGTGGGATATAGTTGTAATAACTACTTTAATATTCTTATCTATCAGTGCTGTCATTCATGTTATTTAGGAGTGAGTTTTTATTAATATTTTTTTCTAATTATGGTTCACATATCCTGTATCTTGGCTGCCTGGTAATTTTTAATTATAAATTTTACCTTATTAAGTGGTGGATATTTTTATATTTTTTATATTCTTATAACTTTTTGAACTTTATTTCTAGAATGTGGTTAAGTTCCTTAGAAACAGTTTGATCTTTTTGAGTCTTGCTTTTAATCTTGGTTGCATATGGCCAGAGTAGCTTTTAGTCTAGGACTAATTTTACTCTAATGAGGTAAAACTCTTCTGAGTACTTTACCCAATGCCCCATGAATTCAAAGGTTTTCCACTTTGAAGGGTAGAAATAGGCTCTCTTCTCTGCCCTCCATGAGCCCTGAATATTGGTCCTTTAATCCTAGCAGGTGATTCTTTCCCATCTCTAGGGACTTTCCTTACGTGAGTGCCCTGCGTAGAACTCATCTGAGTACACCAAGCAGATTTCCCTGTATAATACCTTCAGAAGTTCTTTTTCTGCACAGTTCTGTCTTCTCTTATACTCTGCTCTGCGAGGTCTAGTTTCTCTGGCCTACTTGAACTCCCAGCTTCATCTCTCCTATTTAGGAACATTGTTGGGCTGTGCTAGGTTTCCCCTCTCTACATAGTGGACTGGAAACTCCAGGTAGGAAGCTGGGGCAGTTGTAGGGCTAATCACATTTGTTTCCTATCCCTCAGGGGTCACTGGTTTTCATTGCGTAACGTCCAGTGTATTGAAACCATTGTTTTATTTATTCCATTTTTTTCATTTGTTTTCGGTGGGAGGATAAGTCTAATTCCTCTTATTCCATCTTGACCTCAATCAATAGTATGGGGATTATATTTGAAAGAATCAGATTTGTATTTTTAAAAATACATTTTAAAACTTAGATTTTACTCTTCCATTACATGCTTTTCCCCTTACTACCAGTTGCTAAAACCTACTGTTATTTTTGCTTAATTCATTTCTTATTTGCCAATAATTTAGCTATTAAAAATATTTCCCCCAACTAAAACTAAAAAATGAAAAGAAGGAAAAAATCCAAGTGTCTAAAGATGTGTTGTAGAGTTAAAAAAAGAAAAGCAAGTAAAAGCTATTTGGTTTGTATTGCTGAGGGGCATTGCTGTGGGGGTGGTGGTAGAAACCTAAGGTAATTCAGTCTGAGATATGTCCAGGGAAGAACAATTTTTTTTTTTAAAGATTTTTTTTAAATTTATTTATTTGACACAGAGAGAGAGATTACAGTAGGCAGAGAGGCAGGCAGAGAGACAGGGAGAGGAGGAAGCAGGCTCCCTGCTTGAGCAGAGAGCCCGATGCGGGCCTCGATCCCAGGACGCTGAGATCATGACCTGAGCCGAAAGCAGAGGCTTTAACCCACTGAGCCACCCAGGTACCCCAGGGAAGAACAACTGACACACCTATTTCTTTTTTTTTTTTTTTAAAGATTTTATTTATTTATTTCACAGAGGGAGAGAGATCACAAGGAGGCAGAGAGGCAGGCAGAGAGAGAGGGGGGAAGCAGGCTCCCCGCTGAGCAGGGAGCCCGATGCGGGCCTCGATCCCAGGACCCCGAGATCGTGACCTGAGCCGAAAGCAGAGGCATTAACCCACTGAGCCACCCAGGCGCCCGACACACCTATTTCTTAAGTGTTACGTTCCTAGCTTTGTAAATACATATTTTCCAGAGATCTTTATAACTCATTTTTTTGTGTGTTCCAGATAATCAAGAGGAAGAAGGATGAACTTCATCTGTGGACTGCAATCTGCTACTAGAAACTGTATTTCCTTCCGATTTCATTTGCTGGCCAACTGGAGAAAATGTAACACACTAGCTGTAACCTCACCAGACTGTCATCAAGTACAAATTAATCATATGGTTAATAAGTATCAAGGTCTGGGAGTAAATCAGTGTGATAGGTTGACTTTTCTGCCTGAAAATTTTTCTTTCTATAAGACTTTCAGTAACAAAAGACGAGGATGCCTCTTGAGCACGAGATGTAAGGAAATTGGGATGGTTACCCCAAAATGTACTGTGTGGAATGACTCTTTTTCAAGACAGCTACTGATAAAAGAAGTTACAGGACTTCCTGCCCTTTCACTATTGCATCCTTTAAACTGTCTTCATGAAAGAGACAACAGGAGTTTCCACACTTCTCCTCGGTGTCAAGCTACTCCGGTTCCTCTCTTGTTGATAATTCTTAAGCCAGTGCAGAAACTATTTGCAATCATTGTAGGCAGGTAAAAAGCTTTTTGAAAAAAATTAACTTTTATATTACAAGCTATTTATAAAACTGTACTTCTAATTAGATTTCCCACCCATGTTTAGCTCAAAATTAAGTTCCTGAACAGTTGGTTCTACCCAGTTTTGTTACGTATGATTTAGTAATTTTGAAATGATCTACTGCATATTATTTTTTTTAAGATTTTATTTACTTGAGAGAGAGAACGAGAAAGAGAGAGCGCGCACAACAGCAGGGGGAGGGGTCGGGGAAAGGGAGAGAATCCTAAGTACACTCCACACTGAGCACAGAGGCTGAGATCTGTGAGCCTCACAACCCTGAGATATGACGAGCTGAAAGCAAGAGTTGAATGCTTAACCGACTGAGCCACCCAGGTGCCCCAATTTACTGCATATTATAGTGTAAAAATATGATCTTTAAAAAATTATCTTACATAGACACTTTTTAAAAGGTCTTATATTTATGATTATAAGAATGAGAAATGGGTTCCTGGGTGGCTCAGTGAGTTAAAGCCTCTGCTTTCGGCTCAGGTCATGATCTCAGGGTCCGGGGATCAAGGCCCGCATCGGACTGTCTGCTCAGCAGGGAACCTGCTTCCCCCTCTCTCTACCTACCTCTCTGCCTACTTGTGATCTCTCTCTCTCTCTCTCTGTCAAATAAATAAATAAAATCTTAAAAAAAAAAAAGAATGAGAAATGTTGGTTATAGCTTGTGTATAAGAGCAGTACTTATAAACATATGTGTTTAATTTATAGAATCTGAGGTAATGGGTCATGAAACTGAAGAACTTATTTAAGAATGGGCTCATTCCAGCCAGGTTAAGCGTAACTCACGTTTATTTATTTTTCTATTCTATTTCCAACACATCTTTGTTATTTTCTCTTGGTTAGTCCTTTATGTTTTTACAGCTAAATAGTACCTTATATTTAAGTTAAACCTTCCCCTCATAAATAATCTTGTTTTCTCTTATTTGCTCCATATATTGAAGAAAGGTAAAGCATTGTCTCCTCATAAAGCTTTCTTACCTTTGATGACTGCGAAGGCCCTTCTAGCCTTCCTACTCCGATACGAACCAAACCAATTTTCTTTCTATCAGAAATTGAGAACTTGTACTCTCTTAATGTATTGTGTTTCTTATGATTTGACATTGGCACCCAGAAAAAAATACAGCCATGTTAGCTTTTGATGTAAGTAATGGCTATCAGAGAAAACCAGAGCTAGACAACAGTTAAAGCAGTAAATACAGATTTTTACAGGACTTTTGCAGTAGGGGAAGAGAGAGTAAGTACAGAACTGGAGTTAATTTTGAATACAGCATGGGCAAGTGGGAATTTATAGCCAAGGAGCAGGGTGAGGTTTGGTGGATGCACAATTACTAAGAGGAAACATTAGGAGTAAGGGGTGTTCTCCCTAACCTGACCCTACCAGGCTTCTTGCTGAAGGCAGGTAAGGGTGATCAGACATCACTTGGGGGCTGGTGAATGATGACAAACCTGATCAGATACTGAGCGTGATCAGATATGGAGGATGGGGGATTCTTGCTGAAACTGGACAGTGAAGAGAGAAATACAGAAGTCCTAAGGTGAGGCCTAGTTGAAAAAAGCCTGAGTAGAGTCTGGTGGAAGAGAGGATCTTTGTCACAGCTCAGCCCAGGTTCTTAGGCCAAGGGCTCTTTTTCATCCTTTTTAATCAGTATTTTTAACTTTTTGTTTTTGTTAGTATTATAATAACTTAACATTTTCTTTTAAGCCATGTTTTTATAATTTTAAGCAAAGAATAGTAAGCCATATAAAGTTTTAAATAGGAAATAAGTCTGGCCTAAGTTTCTTCAGGTTGACACACTTTGAGGCATTTTAGGTGTGTCATTTAATAAAATTAAGATAACTTGAAGTTATTTTATAAGATGAATTGTGTCGAGAATGATGTATGTATCTTAAATTTTTGTTGTGATTTCACAGATGAACTTACAGGAAAAAATTTTGTCCCAGTGTTGAAAACATTGTCAAAATGTCTGTGAACCCCAATAACCAGCAGAAAGTATTGTTGCCTGGTAGAAAGTAGACCTCCTCCTGTGTTAACCATATAGTCTCTCATTTCCTTATTTACAGTGTTTAAGCTCTTATTACCTCTCCTTTGTCATGTTCTTGAAGGGATAGTGGACTTTTTGGTGGTGAGCAATATTTACATCTAAAATCTATGCTGAGGTAGTTTCCCTTGTACCTTGCTGAGGTACTGGCAGATTGTGCTGGAAGTCTGATGAGCAGTGGGGAGGATCATGGTTAAAGGTATAGATTATTGAACCATAATCCACTCAGATGTTTATTGGGGCAGTTCATCCCTACTAAGTGGTTAAGTGCTCAGACTCTGGGATTACACTGTCTTCCCTGCCTGGTTTTCCCTTATCGCTTCTGCAACGTTGAGCAAGTTGCTTCACTTCTCTCTGTCTCAGTTTTCTCTTGTCTAACGGGGTTATTGTGAAGGTTAAATGAGATGACATATGTATAATGACTCGAATAGTAATTTGCATGTGGTAAACAGTCAATAAAGGTTAATTAATGGAAGTTGTGTAAAATACTCATTTAGTGTTCACCTTTAAAATAACTGAAGAAGAAAATTTAAATGAACATTAGAATTTTTAACTATAGTTCTATATAAATCTGATTACTTGTTCATCATTTAGCTAAGAATTTTATAAATTGAAAAAAATTCATCTATACAGAGAAATATATCACAAAAATTCAAGTGTTTGGTGACATAAATCCTTGCATAATATTAAGTTTTGGTGATATGTGCTGATACTCTTGTCAGAACTTTGAATTTTCTTTTTGCTCTAGGGGCATAAGGAAATGGTGGCAGGCACTTCCTCCTAACAAGAAGGAACTATTTAAAGAAAGTTTAAGAAAGAACAAATGGAAGTTACTCCTTTCTGTCAGTAGTTTTGGATTGCTCTTTGTAGTGTTTTATTTTACTCACCTGGAAGTGAGTCCTGTCACAGGAAGGAGCAAGCTACTATTATTGGGGAAAGAACATTTCAGACTTTTATCAGAACTGGAATATGAAGCAGTAAGTAGTAAGAATTGTTTATAATTAGATTGCTTAATATAATACTTAAAGCAAGAAAGTTTCTTAAGATGAAAAATGCACTACTTTTTTATGTTGATCTTTGATAGAAAATTAGCATTTTCCCAAAAGGCCCCCAGTGTTTCATACTTAGTATTCCTACTGCCTACATTGCTTTTCTTCTCATTCACCCAGCTAACTCCTGATCATCACATGTCACCTTAAATGTCACTTTCTCAGGAAAGCCTTCCTTGATTATCCAGGCTGGGTTACACAGGTTGGCTACATTAGCCTCTAGGGGGTATCCTTCACACAGACTAAATTATGAATGAGCTCATTTGTATTTGTGTCCAGTGCTTGGATCTATTGTGGTCAGGTCTCCTACTTTTATTTGCTCTTTATATACTGTACTCTTCCTTTAAATCACTTATCATGAGGGTAACATAATTATTTTCATAATTATTTATTTGCTGATCTGTCTCCTTTGTTAGCCTAAGCTCTGTGGGAACACAGACCCTGTCTGTTTCATCATTTTATCTTAAGTACTAGCACAATGTACAAAGTAGTGCTTAGTATATGTATTTTTGGATAAATAGGTATGTAATAGAATTTTGTACCTTAAAAGTAATGTAGAATAGGATTTTTTTTCTAAAATATAATTTCTGGCAATTTATTACATTTTTCGAATGCAAAATAAAGTTGGAGTTGAGAAGCCTTAACTCCTTAGCAAGGGTGAGGTAAGTTAAGCATTTTATACCAGTAGTGAGTTTCTTGAGGACAAATCCTCTTTTTCCAGTTCTTAGCATGCACATAGCATGTGCTCAGTTAGTATTTGGTGAATTAAAGTCTCATAGTCTCACTTGACAGTTTTGGCATGGCTAAATCTTTTTATCTTTTTATTTCAGTTATGTTTCTGAGTTTGTCGGTGGAAAGTTACCATTAAAAAAGAAATAACAATGTTTTTTCACTAAAAAGGTTGTTCCTTGTGAAGATAAGATACATCTCCTAGTAGAATTTATACAGAGATTGGAGGTGTTTTTTTTTTTTTTTTAAGATTTTATTTATTTATTTCACAGAGGGAGAGAGATCACAAGGAGGCAGAGAGGCAGGCAGAGAGAGAGAGGAGGAAGCAGGCTCCCTGCCGAGCAGGGAGCCGATGCAGGCCTCCATCCCAGGACGCTGAGATCATGACCTGAGCCGAAAGCAGAGGCTTTAACCCACTGAGCCACCCAGGCGCCCGATTGGAGGTGTTTCTTAGGATAGTCTTACCTGAAGCAAGTTTGAGGAAGATGTTCTGGAAAGATTGAGGCAGGCCTAGTGTTAAATTAGTATATCTTCTACCGTTCATATCACTTAGAAGTCTTAAAAAATTATATGTTCATGCATACCCTTTTTTCCCTACAAATGTAATAACCTGTTTGATACAAAAATCGAAGCTCATGTTCTTACAGAGATATTATGAAGTGCTATCATATATAATTTTGCTTGTTTCATCTACTTCAGAAGGGTTAAATAATAATATTTTTTGTTTCAGTTTACATTGGTGACTTCTGCTTTTTAAAAATGCTATTGACACTCAAGACTAGATTCCAGTTCTACAAAAACATGTATTTTTAATACATCTCAGGGAAGGTTATAAGCTTCTTGATCCATATGTGAAAGAAGTTATATATTTTATGGAAATTAAAGTAATATTTTCAGAACATCTTTAATTTTCCTACATTTGAAAGGGTTTCTCATGAATATAGCTTCAGAAAAGTGTCTTCATATGGTGGCTAGTCTTACTCAACATAGTGTAGAGAAATGACATGCCATTAGTTCTAAAATTTCAGGAATTTCCTTTGAGTCTGTGTGAATAAAACTTTATAATTAATGAAATGTTCTTTTTTTGGTAGTAGTTTTTTTTCATTAAGTATAGACTGTTCTATTCAGTGGGTTATGAAAGTAATTTTGTTTCATATTTCCTTATGTGAAATCTTTGACCCCTAGGCAATGTTTTGTTTTCCAAGATATTTAGGAATGTAGAAATCATATTTAAGTATTTTATTTGTTTATAGGCTAATAGAAAAGATGAAAGTTTTATTTCAACCAATTTAAATTAAAAATCTTAGTTACTAGAATTCATTCCATTTGTGAGAAACCACATTGCCTTTACATGAATAATTCAGATTTAGGGATTTGAGTGTTTAGTATATGTAGATTTTTACATAATTAAAAATTAAAATGTTCAACAGTGACTAGCCATATAACTTTTCATGAAGCAGTGTAAATATTTTGTAAAGCTACAACTCTCTTAAAGATGACTTTTTAATCTTTCAGTGGATGGATGAATTTAAGAATGATATGCTCACTGAGAAGGATGCCCGATACCAAAAGGTTAAAGAGGTGGTTAATCATTTGATTGAATGCAATAAAGATATTCCAGGGATCTCTGAGATCAGTTGGATTATTCATGTGGTTGATTCCCCAGAGGTAAATGCCTTCGTGCTTCCAGTAAGTGAAAGTTCTCACACCTAGTGTTTAATTGTTCAATTTAATGTCCTTGTTTTTTTTAAGGTGTTCCACTTGCTTACGTTATTTTCTTTATGGTGCAGAATGGACAAGTGTTTATCTTCACTGGGCTTTTAAATAGTGTGACTGATATCCATCAACTTTCCTTCCTTCTGGGCCATGAAATAGCACATGCAGTACTTGGGCATGCTGTAAGTACCTAGAATGAATGTTCAGTTCTTGCAGTACTGCTTTGAAGTTAGCAAGTTAAATCTTTTAAAACCGAATCTTTTCAGTTTTCTTTTTCTTTAAAAGATAGAATTTTAATTTTTAGTAATTGACTTATTCTGTTACCTGAAAAAATACAATTGGCTAATTATGAGAATTTTTATGGTCTTTATGATTTGATACCTGTATAATTAGTATTTCTCTTAAATACTGTTGTTATCACCTGTCTCTTTTGCTAAAATGTAATTATTCTCAACCTCTAATTACTTCAAATTAGATTTTAAATTTTCCATAATTATTAACATAGTTGTAATCCGTTCAGAAAATTAACTATATGAAAGTGATATTACTATTTAAGTGGGTAAATCAGTTTTCTTGCTTTTTTATTCATTCTCAGAAGATGGCTTGGAGCATCTCTGAAAATCTCTGGAATGATATGCCATATATAATTAATGCAAAGTAATAATAATGGTATCTTGCCATTTTATAGTTTGCTGAGCTTTTAAATAAATACCTTCTCAATTATAATTTCAATACCATCCTCATTATGTATTTAATATCCCTACATCCTATATGAGGAAACTCATGTTAAAAAGACTCTAAGTAACATGAGTAATGTACCCAACTGACAAATTGGGACTTTAACCCAGTTCTTGTGTTTGTAAATCCAACACTGCTTCCTTTTACCACAGTTAGCTGATTATTGGCAGCACTTATTTTAATGGATCATAGAATTGAGGTTGATTTATACTCCTGTGAATATACATCTGTTTGACTTGGTATGAGTTCAAAAAACTAATGTATTTGTTTACTCATATATTTATTCTTATTCATTAAAAGTAAGCATGTTTTTTTTGTCCACATTAATTAAAGAGACATATATTTCCTAATTGAAAACATGAAGATAAATAGTGAAAGGATCGTGAAATGCTATGTTGGAAATGCAAGTAATACTAATTTTAAATGGAAATGATAATATTATTAATCTCTCTAAAAGTCATCTCAAATTCTCTCTATTCCTTTAAGTATTAATAAATTGAGGTCGGCCACAGACGTACTTTTCTGAAGCACAAATAGTAATTATCTCCTTCATTTCTTTTGAGTTATGAAAAAATATAAAAAACATTTTCCTTGAACAGATATAGATAAGAATAAATCTAAACAATCAAAATAGATTGTCTTTCAAGAAAGGGCTCCATGACTGTCAATTTTGATCATTTTTAGCCTTTGTGCCTTTACTTTTCTTGCCTCTAGTTCAGTGCCTCATTCAGCATATTGTTGTCATCTCTGTCAGCACAGGAATGCTAATTAAATAAGATGTAAAAAGAAAATAGTCTTAAAAATTGAAAAAAGTTATTAATATATTTTGTAGAGGTCTTACACATTATCAGCACTGTATTTTCTCTTTTAGCAGTCTCCATTTTGATTTGATGTAGCCTTTAATGTTTTCTTTGTTCCACAAACACATATTTAAAAATTTTTTTTAGTTTTCTAGAACTTTCTAATAGCAATTATAGTCTTTAATAATTAATAACAAGGATGTTCTCTTCCGTAATGACTTTATCATTTGGAGTTTTACTCTTGTACTAAAATAATACCATAATTGTTTTTATGACACAGCATTTCATATAATAAAGCAAAGAATGCTTTGTGAGGGTAGATTATATTGTTAAGAGAAGTCTTCTGTGTGATTATGTTTAGTTGTCAGTCATGTTTCATACATTCAGGTAATGATTCCTATACTATCAATGTCAGCATTATATTAACATTTATTAATCAGCTTTAGTAAGGAATGATGAACAATCCAATAAACTTACATTTATAAATTACCACTCAAAACAATTACTTTAAGTAAAATTGGTTATCGCTCTAAATAAATATAAAACTTCAAAGAACTCGATTTTCTAGTGAGAAATATCAGAGTGATAAAATTGCAAACTTGCATAAATGAATCATACTTCATGTATTAGGCTATAAAGTCCCAAAGACTTTTATTTAAAATAAACTTCCAATCTTTTTCTGAATTTCCTGTGTTTTAACTATTTCATATGTTAGGTAGTATTTAGTCTGTTCAAAAGTATAAGCATAATGAGCACATTTGTTTGTTTTAAAAAGTAATGAGTACATTAGAAACTAAAACTTCCTGGGTTGATTCCTTGTCCTTTTACTAATAGCTCTGTGAATTTTGACAACTCTTGTAGCTTCTACCCATCTTAGTTTCTTTATAAAATAGGGATAATTGTACCTATTTCACAAGATTATTATGCTTGTTAATCTAAGAAGCTTACATTCTTGTATATCCATATAAGAAGATACATTCATATCTGTGAACCTGTCATTGTGTCTAAATGATGTTAGGTGGCTTGGTAAATGAATGAATGAATGAATGTACATGCACGTAAGCAAGTATGTAAGCAAGGGATGGAATGAATTAAAGCACATGGAAGAAAAAAAATATGCGATTTTAGTTGGTGAAGGTCAGTTAAACATGTAAATTATTTAATGTGATTATACATGATGAACTAGAAAATGTAGATAGTACTGTCTTTATTTTTTGGTGTATACTCTTAATTTATTAAAAGTAATTTTCATTATCTTGATTATTCTCAGGCAGAAAAGGCTAGCTTGGTTCATTTATTGGATTTCCTAGGTCTGATTTTTCTCACAATGATTTGGGCCATTTGCCCTCGAGATAGTTTGGCACTTTTGGGCCAGTGGATACAGTCTAAACTGCAGGAGGTAAGTGTGAGACAGTAAGTTGAACTTGTAATGGCCTGTGATGAGGATATTTTATTTTTTTATTTTAATTTTTTAATTTTAAATTTTTTTTAAGGTTTTATTTATTTGTCAGAGAGAGAGAGAGAACATGCGCACAAGCAGGGGGAGCGGCAGGCAGAGCAGGCAGAGGGAGAAGCAGGCTCCCCTCTGAGCAAGGAGCCTGATGCGGGATTCGATCCCAGGACCCTGGGATCGTGACCTGAGCGGAAGGCAGACGCTTAATGACTGAGCCACCCAGGCGCCCCATAGTAAATGTTTTAAATGATGGGGGATAGATGTGTTACAAGGGCTTAGCAACTTTGGCTAACATAATATTGTTTGTGTGGGGAATAGTTATTGGTCTTAAGGAGAGAAAACCTGGTCACACATCCTTTCTTTCCTTCTATCACTTTATCTTCAGACTTTTCAGTTTTGTCTCTCATAGTGACTGTGGTGTACTTACTGTGATTCTCCCTTTTCCCAAATATTTGCATTCTGATGGGAAACTCTTAAAACCTGTAAACTTTTATGGGCACAGTGTTGCTGAAGCTGCTTTACCACCCTCGTCTCCTTACTCCCAGTTAAACTAAAATTACTTGGAAAATACCAAAAAGATAATAGGTGTTTTTTAACTCTCATTTTAGTACTTATGTATGATGATAATCGTAAAATTTATTGAGGTTTTTGTTTTGTTCAGAACACTTCACTACTGAAAGTAGGTCTTGCAATCTTGATAATTGCTTTGTTAGCTATGATTATTTTATTTTACATCTTTTTTCACATATTTCCTCTTGTCCTGGAAGGTTTGGTTATTCAGGAACAATCTATTTGTTTATTTAATGATTTGTGGAGCACCCATCATTGTGCCATCTAGGTGCTGTTTAATCTGTAAAATTCTTTGAGACAAATTGCTTTTGAAATTGGATAATTAAGTCTTGTATTCAGTGTTGCCATATCGTCTGGCTGCATTTATATTGAAATAAAGGTTTTTTTAAATTTTTTAAAATTTTATTTATTTATTTGACAGAGAGAGAGAGATCACAAGTAGGCAGAGAGGCAGGCAGAGAGAGGAGGAAGCAGGCTCCCTGCTGAGCAGAGAGCCCGATCCCAGGACCCTGAGATCATGACCTGAGCCAAAGGCAGAGGCTTAACCCACTGAGCCACCCAGGTGCCTGAAATGAAGGTTTTGAAAAGAAAAAATATAAGAATTATTATTACTTAGGTTATAGGGTCTCATATTTTGAATTTTATTTATTTACTGATATGCTGGAAAGTCAAAGAAGTTAATGTGGTTTTCCCATTTATCAGTACATAGCTTTTTTCTGTAATGTAATCTGAAGATTTTGTCATAAGAAAGATAACTTGTAGCTGTTTCTCCCTTGAAATGCTTGATGAATCCTGCTACTTCATATAATTCTTTAATAATTAAACTAAAAATAAAGTAGGGATTACTTCTCTTTGAACTCTTCTTCCCTAAATCAAGGCTCCCCCACTAATTTTGGTGATGAAGAAATGTTTCTCTAGAAATCCCTGCTCCTTATAATTGGAGAGCAGGAGGGGGTGCTGATAGTGAAGTCATAAAGGAGGGGAATTGCTGACATTCATTTGCCAGAGAAAAAAAGAAATAGGGTCCTTCGCATAACCATTTGGGAGTCCTATTTTTGTATCTTAAAAGATTTAGGTATAATGTAGTAGCCCTCATAGAGTGCTACCAGGTAGGGTTTTAAAAGCTATTAGTAATAATTATAGTAGCTAAGATTTATTGGTTACTTACCATATGTTAGGCACTAGGATAAATACTGTAGATTAATTATATATAGGGGTTAAGAATACTAGCTGTGAACAGATGTACCTATATTTGAATTGGGCTCTCTTAGACCTAAATTCTATAGAACTTAAGAGATTACTTCACCAATTATAGGTCTCAGTTTCTTCATCTTTAAATTGGCATAATACTAGCTAACTCAAAGCACTATTGTGGATTTAATGATGCATTTTAAAGTAGGATCCCTCAATCTAAGCCTATTGGCGTTTTGGACTAGATAATTCTTTGTTGTGGGGAATTGTCCTGTGCACTGTGAGATGTTTGACCTCTAAGCATCTACTCTAAGCATCTGACCTCTACCTGCTGGATGCCAGTAGCACTTCCACCCCCATCATTCCTCCCCCACAGTTGTGACAATCAAAAATGTCTCCAGGGGTGCTTGGGTGGCTCAGTCAGTTAAGTGTCCGACTCTTGATCCTGATGGGTTAGGTCATGATCTCTTGGCACAGGTCATGATCTCAGGGTCGTGAGATCGAGCCCCACATCAGGTTCCATGCTAGGTGTAGAGCCTGCTTAAGATTCTCTCTCTCCTTCTGCCCTAACACTGCCTGTGCACACTCTCTCTCTCTCTAAAAAAAAAAAAGTCTACAAACATTTCCAAATGTCCCTGGGAACAAAATCATATCCAGTTGAGAACCAGTGATTATAAAGCATTTAGCACAGTACATGTACCCAGTACAAAGTAAGGACTCATTAAATAGAAGCTATTATTATTACTTGCTCATTTTATCCTGTGTGCAACCATAGGAGGTTGGTGCTGTTGCTGCTCCATCTTACACATATGATGCCACTGGGCTTAGAGGGGTTAAACAATTAGCCAAGGGTTCACAGTTAATAAGTGTCAGCATTTGGACTGGAGTGTAAATTTCTGTCCTTTAAAGCCAGTGTTTTTAGCCAGTTATGCTTTCAGTAGACTTGATGGACCCTTGCAGACTGCTCATTGAGAGTGATGACATGATACAATATAGTTCAGTAATCTAGAAAAGACATGATTGAGAAGGAAGAAAGTTATATCTAGTAGTCATATACTACGGATTAGATTGATTATATTATTTCTAGACATCACTGACATGTAGCTACCTCTGAAAAAGTGTTTCCTCTATTAATAACTCTGTTCTCAAAAGTCCTGCCTATTGATCCATCTCCTACAAATTTTAGTACTTACTGAAAACTAGAATTTAACTGGAAAGCAGTCACATAAATACAAGTAATTAGGAAAGTTAAAATTTTGATATCTGTTTGTATTTTTTTATTGAAGTTTTAAGAAAATTTCATTTCCCTAACTAATCAATACTTAGAGGAGGAAGATGGAATTAAGATAATTTATCAAAGAAAGAAAATTTTGCTCTGTGGTTAATTTTCTAACAAATAAATTCTCTAGTAGTGTCAGTGGTTTTTATCTAGCTATATTTTTTCAATTTTCTTTTAAAACTGCAAGATCTGGGGCACCTGGGTGGCTCAATCGATTGTTTGCCTTTGGTTCAGGTCATGATCCCAGGGTCCTGGGATCAAGTCCTGCATTGGGCTCCCTGCTCAGCGGGGAGTCTGCTTCTTCCTCTCCCTCTGCCTGCCACTCTGCCTACTTGTGCTGTCTCTCTGTCAAATAAAATAAAAAAAAAATTTTAAACTGCAAGATCAAAATGTTTGTTGGCCATATTGAAACTTACATTAATGAGCTTTCTTAGGGGATCCTCTCTACACAGTAGAGTTTGTAATTGGGAAAATAGAAGTGCAAGTATCCCCTGCCTTCTGAAAGTTAGTGTTATGTCACTTCGCTTTTAGGCTTTTTTCATAAAACCAAACATACTCGTTGGATTTCTTTTGGTTAGTGAAAAAGGTACTAATGTAAGTCTTTTATAAAAACAAAGTAATATGAGGCAAACTTTTGGAAAGTGAGGGATACCTGTACAGTAGTACTCCTCCCCCATTATCCATGGGGTAGGGGGAGGGTGGGATATATTCAAGACCCCTAGTGGACAGGCCTAAAGCCTCAGATAGTATCAAATCCTATATATTCTATGTTTTTTCCTGTATATACATATCTGTGATAAAGTTTAGAAGTTAAGCACAATAAGAGATTAACAATAACTCATAATAAACTAGAACAATTATAACAACATACTGTAAAAAAAAGTTATGTGATTGTGGCCTCTCTCAAAATATCTTATTGTACTGTACTCCCCTTCTTCTTGAGATCATGTGAGACGCTAAAATACCCAGTGACAGGATGAAGTGAGGTAGATGACATAGGCGTTGTGGTGTAGCACTAGGCTGCTATAGACCTGACCATGCGTCAGAAGGACCATCTGCTTCCAGACCCCTGCTGACTGCGGGTAACTCAAACCATGGAAACTGAAGCCGTGGATAAGGGGGATTGCTGTACTCCATGTGATACTGTAGACTTTCCAGAAGTCTGTAGGCATGATTTTTTAAGTATTCTTTTCATGTTTTTAAAATATTAATCTGCGATGGAGGAAATAAAGGCTGCACTTTGTGTTTTATATCATGTTGTTCTTTAAATGTTAATCATGGAGAGCATAAAAACTTTATCCTAGGTGCTCCGTGAAATTAATCTTAGAAATTGCACTTTGTTAGTCCTTTTACTGTGAAATAAATATCCTTAATGGAGCTTCTCTTTCTTATTTCTTCTTAGTATATGTTTGATAGACCGTACAGTAGAACATTAGAGGCTGAAGCTGACAAAATTGGACTACAGCTTGCTGCAAAGGTAAAATGCTTGCTAGTTGAGAAAACACAGTGCCTTTCACACAGTAAAATGAGAATGAGAATGAGAGTTGGACTTTATGAAATTTTTCATTAATACCTTTTTAAATTTGGGCCCAGTAGAAGCTGATATACTATCTTTATTTTACTCCTCTCCCTTTCTCGCTGATCTAAGGGGGATTTTTTGAGTAAAGTAATGTATAATTGTTTTTCCCCACTCAGAGAAAGGTTTGTTCTATTGTAGCTATGATCCTAGATGAACTACCTGAACTTTTACAATGTAAATTAACAGAAGAACAGGCTTATTATTTTGTAGACTGTTTTTGTTGTGGCAGATGACTGACCTTGGCTAGCCACAGAGAGCAGCTTTGGGCCTTTACTATGATGTAAGTTGGCTTTTGCTCATGTCTCCTTTACAGGGCACTGTGTGCCTGCCTGCCATTTTTATCATCTGTAATAACTGAGTATTATTAGTAGAATTTAATATTAAAAGTAAAACTGCATTTTTAAAAATGAGTAAAAAACAATGCCACTTGGTATACAGTCTATGAGATTTTCTTTTTAATATAAGTGTGTTTTGTGTTCTGGTTAAGAAATCTTTGCCTATTTCAATAAATTGTTACTGTTTTATTTCCAAGAAGCTTATTATTTTATTATCTTTTAAAAATATGAGGAAGAGGTCAAGATAATTTTTTTCCCATGTGGATATCTAATAGCCTCAGCACTGTTCATTGAAGAGTTATCTTTTCTCCTCTATACTTCAGTGTCTCTTTGTCATAAATGTGGGATGCTATAGAGAGGTTTATTTCTGGACTCCCTATTGTATTCTATTGGCCTGTTATCTGTCTTTGAGCCAATACCACATTGTCACTGTAGCTTTGTAGTAAGCTGTGATATCTGATAACTTCTGTCCTCCAGTGTGGTTCCACAAGATTGACTTGGCTATTCTTGGTTCTTTTCCTTTCCATGTAAATGTCAGAATCAGCTTATCAAATTACACACCTATACAAAAACATGATTGGGATTTTGATTGGAATTGTGTGAATTTGGGGATAGTTGACTACTGTCAATAATATTGAGTTGTCCAGCCCATGAATGATTTATTTGTCCATTTATTTAGATGTTCTTATAATTTCAGTGTTGTTTTCAAGTGTTTTGTGTGTATGTGTGTGGGTGTATATGTGTGTATAAGACTTACACATCTTTTGTTAAATGTACTGCTAAGTGTTTGACATTTTTTGATGTTATCATAAAATGTCATTTAAAAAATAAACTTCCTTATATATAGAAGTGCATTTTTTTTATAAATGAATTCGTATACAACAACTTTGCTAAAGTCATTTAATTATAATAGTGTGTATTATTCTTTTAGGTTTTTTAGATACACATTTGTGTTGCTTGTGAATAATGACAGCTTTAGTTCTTCCTTTCCAATCTATGTACTTTCTCTTTTTTACCTTAGTGCAATGGCCAGAAACTTCAGTACAATGTTGAGGGTGAGCAGTGAGCACTTTCGTTTCTTCGTGACCTTGGAGGGAAAGCACTCAGTATTTCACCATTCTGGTGTCTGTTATGACTTTTTTTTTTTAAGTCTGACTTCTTAGAAGAGTTGCCCTTCTATTTCTAATATGCTAAGAGTTTTTTTTAATTATGAGTAACCATTAAATTTTATCAAATTCATTTTTTGTATTGATGAGTATATAGTTTTTTCCTTTAATCTGTTAATGTGACAAACTACATTGATTTTTATTTTACACATTAGGTCAATTTGTTATTTTTGAAATAAACCCAATTTTATTAATTATATTATCCTTTCAGTATGTTGCTGAAGTTGGTTTGCTAACGTTTAGCTTAGGATGTTTGTATCTATATTCATATACCAGCTTGGAATTTTCTTGTAATGTCCTGTCATGTTTTAGTATCAAGATTATGTTGGCCTTATAAAATGAGTTGGGAAGTGCTTTTTTTTTTTTCTTTTCTCTGGAAGAATTTGTGTAATATTAGTGATATTTATTTTTTAAATGTATGGAGATTTCATGGGTAAAGCCATATGGGCTTACAGATTTCTTTGTGGATGGTCTTTAGTTATGGATTCAGTCTTTTTAACAGTTAAAGAGCTATTCATGTTTTTCTGTTTTGTGTCAGGTTTTTTTTTTTTTTCTTTCAAGATTTAGAGAGAGTGAATGAGTGAAGGGAGGGCCAGAGGAAGAGAGAGAGAAAGAAGTAGATTTCATGCTGACGCAGAGCCTGACATGGGGCTGGATCTCATGACCCTGAGATCATGACCTGAGCTGAAATTGAGAGTTGGAGGCTTAACTGACTGTGTCACCCAGGTGCCCCAGTTTTGTGTCAGTTTTTATAAGTTTTGTTTCTCTAGAAATGTACATTCTGTTTAAGTTCTAAGCATTACTGGTATAAAGTTTTTTAATATACATATATATCTATATTTGCATTTTGTGTTTTTTTTTTAATTGAAGTATAGCTAACACATAATATTACATTCGTTCTGTGTGTACAAAACAGGGATTCGACAACTCCATATGTTATGCTCACCGTAAGTGTAGCTACCGTCTGTCACCATACAATGCTGTGATAATACCGTTGACTGTATTCCTTATGTTGTACCTTTCATCCTGTGGCTTTCTAATTCCGTAACTGGAAGCTTGTATCTCCAGCTCCTTCATCTATTTTGCTGCCCCTTCCTGCCTCTCTCTGCTGGCAACCATCAGTTTGTTATCTTTACTATATTTTTAATGTCTGAAGGGTGCTACATTCTACAGATATATTTTGTTTATTTTTTGATTCAAAAATTAATACAGTTTTATTTAAGGAGTTAGACGTGTTGATTCCTTCCACTGCCTATCACTTTAGTTCTTCTAAAGTTTAAGTCATAATCTTCAAGGTAGCCCTTTTTTAAAAAAATCGTGGAGCTCCTGGGTGGCTGAGTTAGTTAAGTGTCCAATTTTTAACTTCAGCTCAGGTCATGATCTCAGGGTTGTGGGATCAAGCCCCATGCAGGGATCAGTGGGGAGTCTGCTTGAGATTCTTACTACCTCTCCTTCTGCCCTTCCTCCCCGCTCATGCAGTCTTTCTCCCCCTCTCTTTCTCATTCTCTCTCTCAAAATAAATAAATGAATCTTTAAAAAGAAGTTTTGCTCAGTCCACAGTTCTTTTAGTTTGGCTTCTTTGATCTCCGCTTGAATATGGATATGCTTCAGAAATTCACAAGCTGTAATATTTAGGATCTAGTTTCCTTAAGCATTTTACTTTAGGGACACGTTTAGGGTCTGAGTAGATGGATCTGATCTGCCTAGGTTTCAGTTTCAGACACCCTCTAAACATGAATAAATTCAAACTGTATTCACTCCTAAACTGTCACACCCTTGAATAGTACAGATAATTGGGATACACTAATACCTAAGGTCAAAATAATTTGACTATTAGTTCTTTTATGGTTTTAGCAGATCTGTCTTGTGGTTCTTTCCCACAGATAACACATGTTTTAGCATGTATATTTTCTGTCACTGTCTTGTAGCTCACTGATCTTACTTTCAGCTGTGTCCATTCTGCCATTAAACACATCTTTGACTTTTAAGTTTTAGTTACTGTATTTTTTCATTCTAGAATTTTCATTTGATTCTCTTATAAATTTCAGTTCTCTGGTGAAATTCTCTGTTTTGTTATAATTTTATTCATACATGCTTGATTATGTGAATCATAATTTTTTTAAACATTCATGTTTATTAACTCTATTTTCATTATCTCTGGGTCTGGTTATATTGTCTGTTTTTTGTCTTTGGTCTTGTTTCTTGGTATGCTTGCTCATTTTTGATTGAATTCTGGACACTTCATATAAATGGTACTATTGGCTCTGAATGATAATTTCTTCCATTGTAGGTGATTCTCCCTTTAGTCTGGAGGATAACTAGAATAGAACAGATTATTTCAGTCAGTCAGAGCCTGAGTTGGGTCATCATAAGTTTCAATTTACCTGTACTTCACCTTCATTCATGAGTATTGCTGTACAGGGAAGTCTGCTGAAGGCATGGAGTATTTACTAAGTTCCTTCTGTGTAGTTGTTTTTGAACTTCCATTTTTGACCCACCAGCACCATGAGACTGTTGAAATCTCTATTTAATTTTCATCCACTTTTTGTTTAAAAAAGTGCCCTGTGCAGCTTAAGAATTAATAAGATGCTTTGGTGAACGGCATCCAGTGATATCTTTGCCCTCCTATCTTTCAGATATAGCTTCTCAAATTTGGCTGCCTTGTCAAGCCTGACTTGTAAGTTTTGGCTCTCTAGCCCTGTTAGACAGCTGAAAACTCTTCCTTAGTCACCTCTTTCTCCTTGGATTTAAGTTCTACTTGTATTCTCAGCCTCTGGCTCTTCATTGCTTAGAATTAAACAGATTTCACTGAAAGTAAGAGCAAGTCCTTGAAAGCAAGGACTCACCTCCTTGAGCTTTCCTTCTTCCTGAAATTTTGGCTTTTCTAGTCTTGTCTGACTCAGTTAACTCTCCAATACGTTTGAACAAATTTTATTTATATTTTATCCGGATTTTTTAATTTTTTTGTTGAAATATAATCAGCATACAATATCTTTTTAGTTTCAGGTGTACATATTTTTATATGTATTTTTATATGTATTTTAAATGATTCAGTATTTTTATACACTACAAAATAATCCCCATGAAAGTGTGGTTGCCATCTGTCACCAAAGTTATTAGTGTTATTGGCTATATTCCCTATGCTGTACATTATATCCCCATGACTTATTTATTGTATAACTGAAAGTTTTTACCTTTTAATCCTCTTCATCTATTAGATTTTCTAATTGTGTTTGATAGGAGGATGTTCTGCTATAATTATTTACCCTGTCACTGCTAGAAGAGGAAGTCTCTAACTCATTCCTCTTAGTCTTTTTAATAGATACCTAATATTCTGTGATATCAATAATTCCTCTAATTATCTATTCATGTACTTTTGGGTTATTTCCAGGTTTTTTTTTATTATTGTTTAATTTGCAAATAATTCTGTAGGTGGCATCCTTCCCCCCCATTTTATTTATTTATTTATTTATTTAAATGCATTTTTAAATTAACATATAATGTATTATTTGTTTCAGGGGTACAGGTCTGTGATCCATCAGTCTTATACAATTCACAACGCTCACCATAGCACATACCCTCCCCAGTGTCCATCACCCAGCCACCCCATCCCTCCCACCACCTGTCCTCCAACCACCCTCAGTTTGTTTCCTGAGATTAAGAGTCTCTTATGGTTTGTTTCCCTCTCTGGTTTCATCTTGTTTCATTTTTTCCTCTCTTCCCCTGTGATCCTTTGTCTTGTTTCTCAAATTCCACATATCGATGAGATCATATGATAATTATCTTTCTCTCATTGATGTGTTTCGCTTAGCATAATACCCTCTAGTTCCATCCACGTTGTTGGAAGTGGCAAGATTTCATTTTTTGATGGCTGCATAGTATTCCATTGTGTCTATATACCATTTCTTCTCTATCCATTCATCTGTGGATGGATATCTAGGCTCATTTCATAGTTTGGCTATTGTGGACATTGCTGCTATAAACATTGGGATGTGTGTATCCCTTTGGATCACCACATTTGTATTTTGGGGTAAATACCCAGTAGTGCAATTGCTGGGTTGTAGGGTAGCTCTATTTTCAACTTCTTCAGGAACCTCCATACTGTTTTCCAGAGTGGCTGCACCAGCTTGCATTCCTACCAACAGTGTAGGAGGGGTCTCCTTTCTCTGCACCCTCGCCAACATGTGTTGTTTCCTGACTTGTTAATTTTAGCCATTCTGATTGATGTGAGGTGGTTATTTCATTGAGGTTTTGATTTGTATTTTCCTGATGCCTAGTGATGTTGAACACTTTTTCATGTGTCTGTTGGCCATTTGGATGTTTTCTTTGCAGAAATGTCTGTTCATGTCTTCTCTGCCCATTTCTTGACTGGGTTATTTGTTCTTTGGGTGGCGATTTTGGTAAGTTCTTTATAGATTTTGGATATTAGTCCTTTATGTGATGTGTCATTTGCAAATATCTTCTCCCATTCTGTCAGTTGTCTTTTGGTTTTGTTAACTGTTTCCTTTGCTATGCAAAAGCTTTTTATCTTGAAGTCCCAATAGTTCATTTTTGCCCTTGCTTCCCTTGCCTTTGGTGATGTTTCTAGAAAGAAGTTGCTGTTGCTGAGGTCAAAGAGGTTGCTGCCTGTGTTCTCCTCAAGGATTTTGATGGATTCCTGTCTCACATTTAGGTCTTTCATCCATTTTGTGTCTGTTTTTGTGTGTGGTGTACGGAGATTGTCCAGTTTCATTCTTTTGCATGTTGCTGTCCAATTTTCCCAACACCATTTGTTAAGAGACTGTCTTTTTTCCATTGGACATTCTTTCCTGCTTTGTCAAAGATTAGTTGACCATAGAGTTAAGGGTCCATTTCTGGCCTCTCTATTCTGTTCCATTGATCTATGTGTCTGTTTTTGTGCCAGTACCATACTGTCACGATGATTACAGCTTTGTAATAGAGTTTGAAGTCTGGAATTGTGGTGCCACCAGCTTTGGTTTTATTTTTCAACATTCCTCTGGCTATTCGGGGTCTTTTCTGGTTCCATACAAATTTTAGGATTATTTGTTCCATTTCTTTGAAAAAAGTTGATAGTATTTTGATAGGGATTGCATTAAATGTGTGGATTGCTCTAGGTAGCATAGACATTTTCACAATATTTGTTCTTCCAGTCCATGACCATGAAATGTTTTTCCATTTCTTTGTGTATTCCTCTATTTCATACTATATGCAGCTAGGTTGTCATTGAAAATAGAAGAAGAAATAAAAAACTTCCAGGACAAACAGAAACTAAAAGAATTTGCACACACCAAACCAGCCGTACAGGAAATTTTGAAAGGGGTCCTCTAAGCAAAGAGAGAGCCTAAAAGTGACATAAACCAGAAAGGAATATAGACAATATACAGTAACAGTCACCTTACAGGCAATACAATAGCACTAAATTCATACCTTTCAGTAGTTATCCTGAATGTAAATGGGCTAACTGCCCCAATCAAAAGACACGGTATCAGAATGGATAAAAAAACAAGACCCATCCATCGATATGCTGTCTTCAAGAGACTCATTGTAGACCCAAAGACACCTCCAGATTTAAAGTGAGGGGGTGAAAAACCATTTACCATGCTAATGGACATCAAAAGAAAGCTAGGGTGTTAATCCTCATATCAGACAAATTAGATTTTAAGCCAAAGACTATAATAAGAGATGAGGAAGGACACTGTATCATACTTAAAAGGTCTATCCAACAAGAAGATCTAACAATTTTAAATATCTATGCTCTTAAAATGGGAGCAGCCAATTATATAAGCAATTAAAAACAAAATCAAAGGAACACGTCAACAATAATGCAATAATAGTAGGTCACTTTAACACCCCTCCCACTGAAATGAACAGATCATCTAAGCAAAAGATCAACAAGGATATAAAGATTTTAAATAACAGACTGGACCAGATGGACTTCACAGATATATTCAGAACATTCCATCCCAAAGCAACAGAATACACATTTTTCTCTAGTGCACATGGAACATTCTCCAGATAGATCACATCCTTGGTCACAAATCAGATCTCAACCAGTACCGAAGGATTGGGATCATTGCCTGCATATTTTTGGACCACAGTGCTCTGAAGCTAGAACTAAATCACAAGAGCAAAGTTGGAAAGAACTCAAATACATGGAGGCTAAAGAGCATCCTACTAAAGAATGAATGGGTCAACCAGGAAATTAAAGAAGAATTTAAAAAATTTCATGGAAACAAGTGAAAATGAGAACACATCTGTTCAAAATCTCTGGGGTGCAGCAAAGGCGGTCCTAAGAGGAAAGTAAATAGCAATACAAGCCTTTCTCAAGAAACAAGAAAGGTCTCAAATGTAGTTGGCATCATTATACACATATCCTTATGTTCCTTGCACTTACATAGCAGTAGGGTGGGATTGCTGGCATTGCTGTGTTTATTTTTAAAAAGATACTCCCTGTTATTACAGAATGTTATGGCAAATCTTAACCAATGACACATCAGAATACCCCTTTTTAATACCTACATCAGCGCTGTTTTCAAATCTTTAACCTTTGTTAATTTGGGTGAAAAAATGGAATTTCATTGCTTTTAAATATTTGCATTTTCTTGCCTAGTAGTAAAGTTGAGAATATTGTTTCATTTTTATTGACTATTTCTTCTTTTGCAAAGGGCCTTTTTAAAAATTTTTTAAATGTGTTTTTGGGTAGATTTTAAAAATACCTATTCTAGGTCCCACACTTGGAAGTTCTGAATCAGTAGCAGGATGATGAAACCCTGAATCTGAATATGTTTAGGAACTTCCAAGTGATTCTGCTATCTAGACAGGTTTGGGAATTACTACTTTGAGTGATCAAATGCCAATTTTATGTTTTTGGGTGACTTGGTAAAATAAATTTTGTTTTATTTAAAAAATAAGAATGAAATTAGGTTAGTAAATACTGATATTCCTTTGATTATTTATAGTATGCAAGCCATCCATTTTTTAAGAGTATATCTGGATAGATAGTGCTATGATTTCATTTTCTAAAGTACATCTAAATATTGTATTGTGGATAAGGTGACCTTTTGCCAGTTGTGATATCATACTTCTTTCAAAGGAGAAAACAATATTGCTATATGTTAAGTCATGAATCCATAGTGATACAGGTAATATCTTTGTTTTGGAGCACTTAGGATATAATGTTCTTTTTTTAACAAATATTTATTTATTTGAGAGAGATAGAGCATGAGCACAGGTAGGGGAAGGCAGAGGGGGAAGCAGGCTCCCCTCTGAGCAAAGAGCTAGATTCGGGGCTTGATCCCAGGACCATGGGATCGTGACCTGAGCCAAAGTCAGATGCTTAACTGACTCAGTCACCCAGGCACCCCTGAAGCACTTAGGATATAAAATTGCTGTGTCTGAGTACAAGTATTTATTTCCTGTCAAAAGGGAGGAACCTTAAATATTGTATTGATACCAGCATTTATTCTGTGATATCACAGGTTTAGATGATAACGCCATTATTTGTCATTTAAGACTATATTCTAATATCGTGCTTAGTATGTTACATGTATTGTCTGGCCTAATCCTTTAGTAACTCTGTGAACTAGTGATTAGTATCATTATCTCCATCTTATTGATAAAGAACTGTAGCCCAGATAGATTAAGTTACTTTCTTACAGGTACAAAAAGGTAAAACCATGATTCAAACCCAAGTGTGTATGATTTCAAAGTCTGTTGCTCCAGTTTTGTTTCTGATCATATCTCTCTACCACAGTTACATTTCTCAAGATCAACTAGTTGTCTCCATGTTGTCATATTCCATGCATGCCTTTCTACCTTTATCTTGTTCTTTCTCTTAGTAGCATTTGGCACTATTAACCATACTTTCCTTTAAAAATATGTATATATTTTTAAATATGTATACATATTTATAAAAAATGTATATATATAGCTACATATTTCATTATAGTATAGAAAGTTTAGTATTGTAAACTCGTAATGGGAAATAACCCTTACTGCATTTCCGCCTTATACCCCAGAAGTGAAAGTCACCTTAACTTCTTTAGCTGTTTATCTCTATATATTTCCACATAATGTGTTTATTTTGTAATTTCCTGAGTCATTGGGTTTAGACAATTGATTTCTTGTTATGGAAGATTTAATCTTTTATAACCTGATTAATGTTTTCGTGTGCTTATTTGTTATTTGTGTTCCTTCTTGGTTAAGTATTGTTCAGTTTTTATTCTATTTATTTATTTTATTCTATTTATTTATTTTATTTATTCATACTCTAATAGGATTGTCTATTTTCTTACTGTTGACTCTGGAGTGTTTTCACATATTCTGGATACAGTCATTTGTTGGATATGTGACTTGAAAATGGTTATTCCTTATCTGTGGCTCATCTTTTCTTTACAAAGTTGTGTGTGTGTGTGTGTGTGTGTGTGTGTGTGTGTGTGTGTGTTTTGGTTTTCTTTCTTCCTTCCTTCCTTCCTTCCTTCCTTCCTTCCTTCCTTTCTCCCTCCCTCCCTCCCTCTCTCTCTCTCTCTCTCTTTCTTCTTTCTTTCTTTCTTTCTTTCTTTCTTTCTTTCTTTCTTTCTTTCTTTCTTTCTTTCTTTCTTTCACAAACATTTTTAACTTTGATGAAATCTAGTTTAAGGTACCCCCAAGGAAACACTGCCAATTTCTGGGGCGAGTTTCTTTCTGATACCTTAACCCACAAATTTCAGCTACTTCTTTCAGCCCTAAACTCTTACCTTCTAACTCTTTAGCTTTGCCAGACTTACGTTCTGCTTGGGTTCTAGTCCTTACATTGTAGTTAGGGAACTGCCTGCAGGCAGAGAGCAGAAGCAAATCCAGGGATGGCAGTACACAGTGTTTCTCTTTCTCTCAAGAATCACGATCTTGTCTTGCCTTTTGTCCAGGACCTGAAAATGTTTGCCTCAAGTAGTCTGTCCAGTTTTATGGTTATTTGTGGTGGGAGGACAAATCCAGTACCATTTACTCTCGTGGATGGAAGTGTATACACCCCCAAATTTGTGACTCATGATTGTCCATATCTTACAAGAACACACTAAGAAACTTTTCAGGTGCTCTGTATATACTTGGGTATCCCAACTTAGGGATAGTGGACTCCACTGTAAGATAAATAGGACAGTGAGCTAGCTTTCTCTTTGGGAACTTCCACATGGAATATATGTAGGCCCTCTCTCTGTGGCTGTTAAAGTGTCTTTGCAGAAGAATCCTGTAAAACTGGCTGTTGTTTAAGGGCTGGAACAGGAGAGAAGTGGTGTTATCTCATTAATTGTGGAGACTTTTCTTTAATTCTCTACTTGAATCTTACACCTCAGCCCTTTTTTCTTGAGTATCAAATACAGAACCTTTCTGGAGTCCCCAAGGTATAGGGGTATCAGCTGCCAAAGAAGCAATGTAGTATAATTATAATGAGCGAGCTCAGGAACTTGACTGCCTAAGTTTGAGAATCTGCTTTGCAAGCTCTAGAGTACTAGCTATGTGCTCCTGGGTGAGTTTCTTATCCTTTTTATACTTCAGTTCTCCTCATCTATAGGATAGGAATAGTAATTGGACCTGTATTATAGAATTAATACAATTAAAGTCCTAGGAACACTAATCTTCTAATCATTTATGCTTAAATGTATGCCTGTTTCAGCTGTAGTCAAAAAATTAAAAATAAAACAAAACAAAATACCTGCCTGTTATTTCCTCTATTTCACAAGTATCTCAAACCTAATACATTCAGTATATCCTTGACTTTCCCCTCACATATACTTCTAGTCTTCCTTTTCCCAATAAATATACCACCTTCTATTCAGTTGCTTTTGGAAAAAATCTGGGGTCCTCCTTAGTACTTCCTTCTTCTTTATCATTCACGTGAAATCTTTCACCAAGTGTCAGGTGCCTGGGTGGCTCAGTGGGTTAAAGCCTCTGCTTTCGGCTCAGGTCATGATCTCAGGGTCCTGGGATCGAGGCCCGCATCGAGCGGGGAGCCCGCTTCCCCCCCCCCCTCTGCCTGCCTCTCTGCCTCCTTGTGATCTCTCTCCCTCTGTGAAATAAATAAATAAATAAATCTTTAAAAAAAAAATCTTTCACCAAGTGTCAGTAGTTACATCTATGAAATATATTTCAGTATGTTTCCGTCTCCACCATTAGCATTTTACCTGAATTTCTGTCAACCTCATTACAACTTTCATTGGCTCCAGTCATATTTCCTTCCTAATAATAACTAGGTCCAGTCAGCTAGGACATTCACTTTCTCAAGGTAAGACTTAAGTGGACACTGGCCAGCATTTGCCATCAGATTTTTCAGAATCTACTGTTGATTGGCACATTCTTTTTCTTATTTGTTAATAAATGCTATTAGGAGACATCTTTGAGAACAAGGTGACACTCTTTAAATTGATATACATAGCCCGTTTCTTTCTTTTCTTTTTTTTTTTTTTTAAAGATTTTTTATTTATTTATTTGACACAGAGAGAGAGATTACAAGTAGGCAGAGAGGCAGGCAGAGAGACAGGGAGAGGAGGAAGCAGGCTCCCTGCTGAGCAGAGAGCCCGATGCGGGCCTCGATCCCAGGACGCTGAGATCATGACCTGAGCCGAAAGCAGAGGCTTTAACCCACTGAGCCACCCAGGTGCCCACATAGCCCGTTTCTGACCTAATATGTTGATTTCTATTTATTGATTCAGTGTATATTTAATGTGTTTGTATCATCTTCTAGGATGTAAGGGTACACAATACCTTTATGGAGGTCAGAATTTGAGTAAAAAGCAGAGACATTAAGTAAACAGTTTTTATAGTTTAAAGTATTGTGACAGAGATAACCAAAATCCCCTGAAAAAGGAGAGAGCAGAAATGTCACATTAGCTAGGGATGAGAACTTGGCCTAGAGATTAGACTGAGAAAAAGATATTTGCAGCAGACATCTGAAAGCTAAGTAGTAATTATCCTGGTGAAGATGTTGATGGGGGTGCTTTTGGCATGGCGGACAGCATGTTCAAAGGCAAAAGTAATGAGTACTTAGTCCAGGAGTTAAAAACTCAGTGTGCTAAAATGTAGAGTTCAAGAGCACCAGAGTCAAGAGAGAAAACTGAAAGTAGAGACTTGTTAGCAATTGAGAGGATTTTATATCTTAACCCAGCATAGTGGTTGGGACCTTGGACTCCAGAGTCAAACTGACAAGTTTGACCTCTTGTCTCTTTCCCGTGATTGTGGGCAAATCACTTAACCTTTCTGTCTTTTTTCTAGTCTAAAAAATGGGAATAATGATAATACCTACCTCAGAGTGTTATTTTGCATGTCCTCCACTTGATTCTTAGTTGTGGCTTGTATCCTCTTTTTGGACATTGATGCATGAGACTTTCATGACTTCTTGCCATTTAATATTCAAATCACAGAATGTAATTATCTTATTCCTAATTCTGTCCTTATTAGGCAACCTTCTCATTATAGCCTGGCTTCCTCAGTTCCATTCATAAAAGGGAAAGAACATGATGACTTGATGCAGATACCCTGTGCCCTTGGTAGTTTGGGCAGTTATAGTTATTGCCACACATTAACAAGTTGATATTCTTTTTTTTTTTTTTTTAAAGATTTTATTTATTTATTTGACACAGAGAGAGAGAGATTACAAGTAGGCAGAGAGTCAGGCAGAGAGACAAGGAGAGGAGGAAGCAGGCTCCCTGCTGAGCAGAGAGCCCGATGCGGGCCTCGATCCCAGGACCCTGAGATCATGACCTGAGCCCATGACCTGAGCCGAAAGCAGAGGCCTCAACCCACTGAGCCACCCAGGCGCCCGATATCCTTTTTTTTTTAAATTACGTTAGTCACCATACAGTATATCATTAGTTTTTGATGTAGTGTTCCAGGATTCATTGTTTGTGTGTGACCCCCCAGTGCTCCATGCAATATATGCCCCCCTTAATACCCATGAAGGGTGTAACCATCCCCCCAAACCCTTCTGCTCTAAAACCCTCAGTTTCCTGGGGTTCATAGTTTCTCATGGTTTGTCTCCCCTTCTGACCCCCCCCTTCATTTTCTCCTTCTTTCTCCTAATGTTCTCCATGGTATTCCTTATGTTCCACAAATAAGTGAAACCATATGATAATTGACTTTCTCTGCTTGATTAATTTCATTTAGCATAGTCTCCTCCAGTTCCATCCATGTTGATGGAAAAGTTGGGTATTCATCCTTTCTGATGGCTGAGTAATATTCCATTGTATATATATGGACCACATCTTCTTTATCCATTCATCTGTTGAAGGGCATCTTGGCTCCTTCCATAGTTTGGCTATTGTGGACATTGCTGCTATGAACATTGGGGTGCGTGTGGCCCTTCTTTTTACTACATCTGTATCTTTGGGGTAAATGCCCAGTAGTGCAATTGCTGGGTCACAGAGTAGCTCTGTTTTTAAACGAGTTGATATTCTGCCTTTTTATCAATCTTGTGAACTTGGTTAACGGGAAATGTTCCTATGAAATGGATCTGTTGGTCATGTGCTGTCCCATTAGATTTATGACATTTTTAAGGCCAAGGACTAAACAGAATATGGAAAATTCATTAAAATCAGGTTACTCAGGAGGTCTCTTTGAAAATTGGCAGCTTGCCTCCCTTAAAGTACTCTCTAGTTGTGCTTTGTTATTGGGTGTGAGTTTATTTTGTATATTTATATTTTTATAGTTTTAATTTTTCATTTATAAGACATTTAGTTTATCTTTACATAAATTATCAGAAAGACTAATACAGGGTTGGTAAAAACTGGTTGGACTAAGGTGTGACTTACCACAGATTGGTAACTAGATGTCCAGTTACCAGCTGACGATCAGATTAAGTATTTGATTGTGTGTGTGTAGGTGTGTATTCATTTGTCACTGTAAAGATAATTTGACACTTTACAGTCATTTACATAAATGAGTGATTTCATAACAGCTAAATTTTATTTTTTAATATCTTTTTTTAAATATGAAAAAGGAAACTAATTTTATTTTAGTGGTTTTAACGCAGGAGCAGCCTTTTAGTAGGGATTTAGTATGTGATTGTGATTATCACAGTGATTAGGGTAGTAGAGATTACTGGTGTTTAATGGGCATGTGGGGGTGGGGGGTGGGGACAGAGATCTTAAATACTCTGTAACGGCCAGGAGAGCCCCCAAATTTTTAAGTATTGCTGTAGAGAGACACTGTCAGATGGTTTCTTCAAGTAGCCTGAATAACTATGCAGATACCACCATCTAGTGACAGAAATAGGTAATAAACAGAATCTACTTTCATCACAGAAATAAAATTCTAAAATTTCTGTAAATAATAGAATAAAATCATAGACTTTGGAAGAGGAAAGAAAGTTGGAGATAATCTAGTCCATCTTCTCCTTTTACAGATAAGGAAATCAGGGTCCAAAGAGGTGAAGTGATTTGTCCCATAACATGCACCTAGTTAGTAAGAACCAATGTCCAGGTCTCAGAGTTTTCCAAGTTGGTAATCTGAGCCTTTATCAAAGCAAACAGACTATTTTTCAGTTTTTGACTGTTCTATTTGGGTTCATATCTTAGGTGTTTTGCTTAGTGATTTAAGAATAAGAAACAGTAAATAGGGAGAACATCTCATTTACTAGGTGTGTTACAATGTAGATTTTCATAAAGGATACAACCTCATAAAGCATGAACTTCATTGTATCACCTAGACAAATGAGACAAAGTTTTGTGTATTCACTTCATTTTTTAGTTGCAATGATTTTAGCTCCAAATATTGAATCTTATGATAAAACTTTAGGATAGGGAAAAATATGTACATGGAAATTTAGTACAACTTTATTGTACTGATTGATGAACTGACATGTTGGCAATAAAAAGATGCAAAAAACTTTAAAATGAAATGAATTAACAAAATGATGCAAGTCTTCCTATTTCTGTTAGGGCATATAAAATAATTTTGGCAAGTCAAGGTTCTTTTTTTTTTAGTGAGAGGGATTGGCAAATATTGAGAATGGTTTACCTGAAACTGTCTTGAGACTATGTCACATTCAGTTGGAAAAAAGCAATTTTTAAGTATTGACTGGAAAATGTTGTTTAGACATGAAATGGGTTCCACAGTAAAGTGAGCTTTAATGAGTGATGCCATCAGAGGTATTGGGACAATGAATGTTTGAAAGTGAGAGACTGGGAGAACTAGTTTCCTGGCAGATGGTGGTGACAGTGATGACAGTAGTGCTGATAACACTGATGATGATATTGACAACAAATGGCAGTAATGTAAACTAGCATCTCTATGTGCAGGGCACTGTTCTGTTTGCATGTGGTAACTGTAATTTTCGTAACAACCCTGTGAAGTATAGGTGTTGTTATTGTCCTCATCTTATAGATGAGGCTCAAGGATAGAGAAATCAAGTAACCTGACAAAGGTCTCACAGATAGCAAGATTTTTCCCTCCTATGGTAAAGGTACATTTGTTTCTGAAGTGGAACTTTTTATAATGTCTTAATGTACCAGGAACAATTTTGGTTTTCTGCCACACTGCCCCTAAGATCACCACTTTAAAAAATCTGTTTGGGGGGGGGCACCTGGGTGGCTCTGTAGGTTAAGCATCTGCCTTCGGCTCAGATCATGCTCTCAGGGTCCTGGGATCAAGCCCCGCATCGGGCTCTCTGCTTAGCTTCTCCTGCTTTCCTCTCTCTCTCTGCCCGCCTCTCTGCTTACTTGTGATCTCTCTCTCTCTCTCTCTCTCTCTCTCTCTCTCTCTCTCTCTCTCTCTCTCTCTCTCACAAATAAACAAATAAAAAATCTTTAAAAAAAGTCTGGTTGGTCCTTTAAAATCGTATCTTAAAATATCCTTAGGGTATTCTTCTACCTCTAGGAGTCAAGCTACCCCTCTGCCATAGTCCTTTGTAATATTATCTCAGATAAGCATTTTACCAACCATTCGTCTGTAAAATACAGGAGAGGACGTCACAAGGACTGAGACAAGTGTAAGCTGTGAATGGCTTTCTTATAAATGACTCAGAACTGCTACTGTCAGACTTTACCTCTTAGGGTTATGGCTAAAAGGAGTTTTATTGGAGAGTCTAGGTGAATAGAAAGCAAAATTCAGAGATGCCTTTATTGTTACATTTTTAATGAAAGTTTTGGGTACAGGTAGGATATGCTGGGCCTGGATTTATTTATACATTTTTTTCTGGTGTTGTTTTGGCATTGGAAAATATTCAAATGTAAGAATAGCTTTTCTATTATTGTTCTCTTATGAATATCATATCCAACTGAGTTTCTAATGAATAGTAGC
This sequence comes from Ailurus styani, assembly GCA_002007465.1. Taxonomy (NCBI): domain Eukaryota; kingdom Metazoa; phylum Chordata; class Mammalia; order Carnivora; family Ailuridae; genus Ailurus; species Ailurus styani. The sequence continues at coordinate 4,083,484 of LNAC01000120.1, forward strand.
AAATTCTTTTTCAATTAATATGTCCCTTAATGCATATTCATGCATGTTGATATAATAGGCTGAACTAAACCTAATCCTTCTTTAGTTGTAAATTTGTGGTATCATCACTTATGACCAAACCTAACGTCCTGTAATATTGGTTGCTCACCAGGGGAAAGTAAGAGTAGAAATAGTATCCACTGTGTTCTAGATCTGGACTGACTACTTTACAAGAGTTATCACATTTAATCCTAATGATCCCCTGCTCTCATTTTATTTTTATAGATGAATCTGAGACTCCTGGAGACTAAGTTATTGGCCCAAGGCCACAAACACTTCAACCATTCTACTTGTGTTTAAATCCTAACTCTGTCACTTACTAGTTATGTTATTTTCTTTTTTTTTTTTTATTTCTTTTTTTTTTTTTTTTTTTTTTTTTTTTTTTTTTTTTTAAAAGGGCGGGNGACAGAGCGAGAGAGATCACAAGTAGGCAGAGAGGCAGGCAGAGAGAGAGAGGAGGAAGCAGGCTCTCCGCCGAGCAGAGAGCCCGATATGGGCCTCGATCCCAGGACCCTGAGATCATGACCCGAGCCGAAGGCAGAGGCTTTAACCCACTGAGCCACCCAGGCGCCCTAGTTATGTTATTTTCAACAAATTACTTGACCTCTTGGGTCTTGGTTTCTTCTTCTGATCTGTAAAATGAGTGTAATAATAGTGCTTAACTCAAAAGTTTGTTATGATGATTCAGTGAGTTAATATTTGTCATACGCTTAGAACAATACCTGGCATTTAGTTCCATGTAAGTGATTATTAAATAAAATAAATGGTATTTTGAACCCAGTCCTTCTGTTTCTGCTTTTCCCATTGTCCCAGTATAATGTCTCAAAAAGTATTCCAGGACCAATTTATTTTGCTGAGACAAATTTTCTTATATTTCCCTGATCAACTGTGACCATTACTAGTTCTATTTTAAGAAGATAACCTTGTCTAGAAATTATCCACCTTTTCTTAATGTACTTGCAGACACTTGGTAAACACAAGTTCCTTACTTTGCCATAGTTTTTTTTTTTATTTATTCATTTATTTTAGAGAGGAAGAAGAGAGCATGCAAGTAGGGGGAGGGGCTGAGGGAGAGGGAGAGAATCTCAGGTGGACTCCATGCCAAGCACAGAGCCTGACACAGGGCTCATTCCCAGGACCCTGAGATCATGACCTGAGCCAGAGTCAAGAGTTGGATACTCAACCAACTGAGCCACCCAGGCACCCCTACCATAATTTGTATTGAAGCAAGTGAATTAGGCTTGTAATGGGCTGAATATTTATTTTCTAAATACTTCTATTTTGATCTATAATTATCATTTCATCTTTTTTTTTTTACTGTGGCAAGAGTATTTAACTTGAGATCTATCATCTTAACATATTTTTAATTTGTATAATACAGTACTATTAACTGCAGGCATGGTGTGGTATAGCAGATCTTTAGAATTTATTCATCTTGTATAAGTGAAACTTTCTGCCTTTTGAATAGCAACTTTGTATGTCCGTATTCCCAGCCCCTGGCAACCACCATCTACCCTCTGCTTATGTGACTATTTTAAATGCCTCACATAAGTGCAATCATGCTGTATTTGTCCTTTTGCGACTAGGTTTATTTCACTTAGCATAATGTCCTCAAAGTTTATCCATGTTGCTGCATATGGTAGGATTTCCTTCTTTTTAAAAACTGAATAATATTTTATTGTGTGTATATACCACTTTTCTTTATCCATTTTTCCATTGATGGACGTTTAGATTGTTTCCACATCTTGATTGTTATGCATAATGCTGCAGTGAACATAAGAGTGCTGGTGTCTCTTTGAGATCCTGCTTTCAGTGCTTTTCCATAAGTACCCGTAAGTGGGAATGCTGGATCATATTTCTATTTTTAATTTTTTGAGAAATGTACATACTGTTTTCTGTAGTGGCTGTACTATTTTACATTCTCACTGACAGTGTACTCTGTACTATTTTACATTCTCACTGACAGTGTACTAGGGTTCCACTTTTCTCTATTCTCACTAACACTTACCCTTTTATTTGTTTATTTTTGAAATCATAGCCATCCTGACAGATGGGTGGTGATCTCTCATTGTGGTTTTGATTTCCTTTACCCTGATGGTTAGTGATGTTGAGCATTTCTACATATACCTATTCATTGTTTGTATGTTGTTTTTGGAGGACTATTTAAGTTTTTTTGCCCAATTTTAATCTTTTTGTTGTTGTTATTGTTATAGGAGTTCTTTGTATTAAATATTAACCCCTTATTAGTTGTATGGTCTGCAGATATTTTCTCCCATCCTGTAGGTTGCCTTTTCACTCTGTTAATTTATTTCCTTTATTGTGCAGAAGCTTTTCAGTTTGATGTAGTCCCATGTGTCAGTTTTTGCTTTTGTTGCTTGGCTTTGGGTGTCATATCCAAGAAACCATTGCCAAGATCAGTGTTATGAAGCTTTTCCCCCTATGTTTTCTTTGAGGAGTTTCACATGTTTCAAGTTCTATGTTTAAGGTTTTAATCCATTTTGATTTTATTTTTGTCTGTGGTGTAAAGTGCGGGTCCAATTTCATTGTTTTATATGTGGATATCCAGTTTTCCCAACACCATTTAATGAAGAGACTATCCTTTGGCCATTGTACATTTTTGGCACTTTTGTCAAAGATCATTAGCCTGGATATGCTTAAGGTTATTTCTGGGCTCTCTGTTCTGTTCAGATGGTCTGTATGTCTGTCTTTCTGCCAGTATCATTCTGTTTTAATTATTGCAGCTTTGTAATACATTTTGAAATTAGGAAGTATAATACCTCTGCCTTCTTTCTTAAGATTATTTTGCCTTTTTGGGATCTTTTGTGGATTTTTATGAATTTTAGGATTTTTTTAAAAAAGATTTTATTTATTTACTTGAACTAGAGAGTGAGAGAGCATAATTGGGGGAAGAGAGAGAGGGAGAAGCAGGTTCCCCGCCTAGCAGGGACCTCGATGTGGGGCTCGATCCCAGAACCCCGGGATCATGAAGGGAGCCAACGGCAGCTGCTTAATCAACTGAGCCACCCAGGCACCCCTAGGATTGTTTTTTCTATTCCTGTAAAAAATGCCGTTGGGATATTGATAGAAATTTTATTGAATCTGTAGATTGCTCTGAGTACCATGACACAGGGCTCAGTCCCATATGTTTAAAACTTAAGTCCCATATGTTTTAAACTTAATTCTTAATAACATTAAGTCTTCCAGTCCATGAGCACAGGGTTCCTTTCCATTTATTTGTATGTTCTTTTTATTTCTTTGATTATTGTTTTATAGTTTGTAGTATATAAGTCTTTGATCCTTTTAGTTAGGTTTACTCCTAAGTATTTTATTATTTCGATGCTAAGTGGGATTATTGTCTTAATTTTCTTTTTAGACAGTTTGTTGTTAGTGTATAGAAACACAACTGATTTTATGTTAGTTTTGTAACGTGCGATTTTGGTGAATTCATTTATTCCAGCAGTTTTCTTTAGTGGCATCTTTAGTGTTTTCTACATGTAAGATCATGCCATCTTCAAACTGGGATAATTTTACTTCTTTTTTTCTGATTTGTGTACTTTTTCTTCTTTTTCTTTTCGCATAATGGTTCTTGCTAGTTCTGGTACTATGTTGAATAGAAATGAGAGTGTTCTTGATCTTAGAGAAAAAATTTTGTTTTTTCACAATTGATTATGTTGTTTGCTAGGTTTTTTTTTCATATACGGTTTTTATTATGTTAAAGTAATTGCCTTCTATTCCTAGTTTGTTGACTCTTTTTTTTTTTTTTAATGAAAAAGTGTTGAAGTTTGTCAGGTGCTTTTTCTGCATCTATTGAGATGATCATGTAATTTTTATCCTTCATTTTGTTAATGTAGTGTATTTCATTACTTGATTTTTGTATGGTGAATCATCCTTTTATCCTAGAAGTAAATCTTACCCGGTCATAGTCTATGATTTGTTTTTTCAGGCTGAGTACAACTTATTTTTAAAATTAAAAAAATTTAACTGAAGTATGGTCAACATTAATTTCAGGCATACAACATAGTGTGATTCAACGATTGTATTCATTACACAGTGCTCATTGTGATAAGTGTTACTACAATCTGTCATCATACAAAATTATTACAATATTATTGACTATATTCCCTATGCTGTACTTTTCATCCTCAGGACTTACTTATTTTATAACCAGAATTTTATACCTATTTAGCTATTTTTCCTATTCCTCCAACCCCTCCCCACTGGTAACCATCAGTTCTTTGTATTTATGAGTCTGTTTCTGTTTTTTTGTTGTTGTTTGTTCATTTTTTTTAAAGATTTTATTTATTTGTTTGACAGAGAGAGAACACAAGTAGGCAGAGAGGCAGGCAGAGAGAGAGGGGGAAGCAGGCTCCTCTCTGAGCAGGGAGCCCAATGTGGGACTCAATCCCAGGACCCTGAGATCATGACCAGAGCTGAAGGTAGAGGCCCAGCCCCCTGAGCTACCCAGGCACCCAGTTATAATAGTCTGTTTTAAGCTGATAATAACTTCAGTTATATATAAAAATTCTACACTTTATGTTACTGATTTCAGTTTACATATTTTTATATTATATATCCACTATCATATTCTTGTAGTTATTTTTAATACTACTAACTTTGAACTAGAGTTAAAATGATTTACCTACTATTATTACAATATTCTGTATTTGTCTATATATATACCTTTGCCAGTGAGTTTTATACTTTCAGTGCTTTTGTATTGCTGTTTACAGTTCTTTTCTTCATTTTGAAGAGTTCTCTTTAATGTTTCTTGTAAGGCAGTTCTAGTGGCAATGAAATCTCTCAGATTTTGTTTGAAAAGGTCTGTGTCCTTCATTTTTGAAGGACAGTTTTGATATATTATTCTCGGTCGGCAATTTTTGTTTTTCAGGACTTTGAATATAATGTCCCACACCCATCTGTCCTGGAAGGAGTCTGCTGGGAAGACTCGTGGAGGTGCCCTTGTACATATTGATTCTCTTTTCTTTCTTTCTTTTTTTCTTTTTCAAAGTTCCCTGTCTTTGACTTTTAAAAATTGCTTATAATGTGTCTATATAATTTATTTCTTTGAGTTCAGTTTTCATGGTTTGTCTCTGGGTTTTCTGGATCCTGGATATCCATTTCCTTCCCTAGAAGTGGGAAGTTTTCAGCTATTATTTCTCTGAATACACTTTCTGCCCTTTTCTCTCTTCTGGGACTTCTGTAATGTACATACTGGTTTACTGGATGGTGTTCTATAAATGCTTAAGTTTTCTTCCCTCTTATTTTTTTTTCTTTTTACTTTTCTGGATTATTTCCAGTGGCTTGTCTTTGAGTTCACTAATCCTTTCTGGATCTAAGTATGCTGTTGAATTCTTATAGTAGTAAATTTTTCAGTTCATTTATTTTTTACTTCTAAGATTTCTGTTTGGTATTTTTTAATATTTCTATCTCTGTTATTCTCACCTTTATGTATTTCTTCTGACCTGGGTGACTATCTTTATGAGGGTTCCTTTGAATCTCTCAGGTAAATCACATACATGTTTCATTAGTGTCACTTTCTGAAGATTTAAGTTTTTCTTGTGGGATATATTTCCCTGGCTGCTCATTTTCCTTGACTCTGAGTTGGTATCTTTACAGGAGAAAAAACAACCAACTTTTCCAGGCTTTGTGAACTGGCCTTGTACAGGAGAGGATCCTAACCAATCAGCCCAGCCAGAGATTTTGTGGACGTCTCAAACCTTTGTGCCAGTCCAACTCCATCTTTGTTCTTAGTGGAATCTAGACATATCAAGTATCCCCAGGTCTTTGGGGAGCCTGGGTGGCTTATTCGACTAAGCTTCCAACTCTTGAATTTGGCTCAGGTCACTATCTCAGGGTGGTGAGATCAAGTCCCATGTTGGGCTGTCTGCTGGGTGTGGAGTCTGCTTAAGATTCTCTCTCTTTCTCTCTCTCTCTGCCCCTCAAAGAAAGAAAGAAAGAGAATACCAGGTCCCATCATTCCTCTGAGATAGGTGAATTGTAGACATTTCTCAGGCATCTCCCAGAAATGTTGGAATGTTAAATATATGGTTCACTTTCTTTCCTTCCAAGGGAGGAGAAGCTTGGATCTGGGGAATTTTGCCACTCACTCCGTGTTGAGCTGGGGGAGGGGCTATTGCAATTGTTTGGTGCTAGTTCAGACTGCTATCCTTATTCTCACTGGCTTCCAGGCCTAGCGTGTGCTGCATCTTGTCAGTGCTCTGAGACAAGACAGAAGCCAGTTCCTTGGGCAGCCCTGGAAGAGTTGAGATGTTGGATACATGGTCCAATTCTTTCCCTCCCTAGGGAGAAGCTAGGAACTGAGGTTTCCTTCCAGTTCTATGGGACTGTGTTGGGGGTAGGGATTACGGCAAGAGGTTATCCCGAATTTTCCTACTGGCTTTGATGTGTCTGGTTCACAGTTGTCTAAGGTACAGGAGCCTCTCAGTTTCTGGATTTCTCAGAAAGGGATTTGTCTGTATATTGTTAAATCACTGTGTTTGTGGTGGGAAGAAGGGTCCAGTGCTTCTTTTTCCAATATCTTACTAATACTCCGTCACTTATTTTTCATAAACTAGAAAGATATAAGCAAAATACCCCTTTTGAAAACAAAGTTATCTCAAATTAGTGGTTCTTTGAATTGGGTTTTGGAAATAAAAAATAGACACACTTCAATACCCAAAATATTATCCATATATTAATACTTTAATCTTACTATTAAAGCAGATATCGTCAGTCCTTTTGGAATACTTTTAAGTTTTGAATATTTTTTAGTCTGTGGGACAATTATTTTCTTCTATTTCTGCATATCAAATATTGCTTTAAAGATTGCCTTCTGGGCGCCTGGGTGGCTCAGTGGGTTAAAGCCACTGCCTTCGGCTCAGGTCATGATCCCAGGGTCCTGGGATCGAGGCCCACATCGGGCAGTCTGCTCAGCAGGGAGCCTGCTTCTTCCTTTCTCCTCTCTCTCTGCCTGCCTCTCTGCCTACTTGTAATCTCTCTCTCTTTGTGTCAAATGAATAAATAAAATCTTTAAAAAAAAAAAAGATTGCCTTCTGTAGTTTTTAAGAGATTGAAGAGGGAAGTACTTTATTTCACTTTTGATTAACACTTTTATTTATTTTTGTTAGAGAGAGAGCATGCAAGTGGAGGGGAGGAGCAGAGGGGGAGGGAGAGAGAGAGACTCTTAAGTGGGCTCCATTTTCATTGTGGAGCCCAATGCAGGGTTTGATTTCATGAGTCTGAGATCATGTCCTGAGCCACAATCAAGAGTTGGATGCTTAATGGACTGAGCTACCCAGTACCCCTGATTAGCACTTGTAGTGTGAAAAAATATTGGATATTGTTTTGGTATGTGTAGCAGAATACCCTATAGTAGATAATTCCTGAATTTGTAATGTCTCTTGAAATGCTTATCTTATAGTTTTCAGGGTTTGTTTTGTTTTGTTTTGAGCTACTGTATGGACTGTGCTTTTTAAAATAGTAACTGTTTCAACTCATATTTTTATGAATTATCTTAGAAGAATATCTTGCTTCCTTATCTCACCTTGTATTTATATTATTATGAATATGTTGACCTGCTATTGAAGGACATATTTCTTTGTGTGTTTAGAAATAAATAATTATTTATGTGTGAACACACACACAAGCTCACACATATGCATGTATAGACATGGGTCATGTATTTATTTTTGTCTTTTTTTTTTTTAAAGATTTTATTTATTCATTTGACACAGAGAGAGAGATTACAAGTAGGCAGAGGAGCAGGCAGAGAGAGAGGAGAGAGGAGGAAGCAGGCTCCCCGCTGAGCAGAGAGCCCAATGTGGGCCTCGATCCCAGGACCCTGGGATCATGACCTGAGCCGAAGGCAGCGGCTTTAACCCACTGAGCCACCCAGGTGCCCTTTATTTTTGTCTTAAATATATATTTCTATTTATAAATATGTACACATGTCTGTCTATATATGTATGACAGGGTAAAGTACCTTGGATTCTTTTTAATTTAGAGTACTCAGAGGTCTTAAAGAATTATGTTGCAATTCTGATCGTGGAGTAGGAAGCACCAGGGATTTGTCTCCCCAGATAGACTATAATTACACCAATAGAGTCTGTCTGATTGTTACTATTTTGGAATTCTGGGGTCTGTTTAAGGCTTGTACCTTCCAGGGGAAGACTGGGCAATGAATTGTGTAACATTTATAAAGATTTATGTACCTAACTGCATACTATCAAAATATGTGAAGCAAAAACTGACAGAACTGATGGAAGAAATAGATAGTTCTGTAGTAGTAGTTGGAGACTTCTGTATCTTTACCCAGAATAATGGATAGAATAACCAGATAGAAGATAAAGAAATAAAGTACTTAATGCAGTAAACCAACTAGATCTAAGAGAATATACAGAATTCTTTATTCCAAAACAACAGAATATACACATTCTTCTCAGGGGCACATGGGACATTTTCCAGGATAAACCATAGATTAGGCCACAAATTCTCATAGATTAAGGTATATATCATTCAGCGTATCTTCTCCAACCACAGTGGGATGAAGTTAGAAATAAATAACAAAAATAAAACTGGAAAATTCACAAAATTGTGGCTATTAAACAGTATATTTTTTATTTTTTTAAAGATTTTTATTTTTTTAAGTAATCTTTATACCTAATGTGGGGTTCAGACCTACAGCCCCAAGATCAAGAGTCTCATGCTCCTCTGACTGAACCAGCTATGTGTCCCAAAACAATATATTTAAATGACCAATGGATTGAAAAATAAATTATAAGGAATTTAATAAAAACTTTTAGAAATGAATGAAAACAAAAAAACATACAAAAAGTTACTAGATGCAGTGAAAGGAGTGCTGAGTATGAAATTTATAGCTATAAATGCTTACTTTAAAAAACAAGGAAGATTTCAAATGAACAGCCTAATGTACAAATTAATGGATTAGAAAAAGAACTATGCCCAAAGCTAGTAAAATGAAGGAAATAGTAAAGATTAAAGCAGAGATAGAGAACAGAAAAACAATTAGAATCATTAAAATCAAAATTTGTTCTTTTAAAAGATCAACAAAATTACCAAAACTTTGGAAAAAGTTTGGAGCTAGCTGAACAAGAAGAAAGTAAAGAGGATGCAAATTATCTGAAATCAGAAATAAAAGTGTGGAGATTACTGATGATTCTACAGAAATAAAAGGATTATAAGAAAGTACTATGAACAATTGCAGGCCAAACATTGGATAATCTAGATGAAATGGACAAATTCCTAGAAATACACAAACCTTTCCAATACTAGATTATGAAGAAATAGAAATTTTGTTTTTTT